>CM059998.1:33375459-33427366 GCA_030463065.1 Aphidoletes aphidimyza
TCTCTCTCTTCTCTCTCTTCTCTTCTCTCTCCTCTTCTCTCTTCCTTCTCTCTCTTCTTCTCTTCTTCTCTCTCTCCCTCTCTCTTCTCTTCTCTCCTTCTCTCTCTCCTTCTCCTCTCTCTCCTCTCTTCTCTCCTCTTCCTCTCCTTCTCTCCTTCTCTCTCCTCTCTTCTCTCCTCTTCTTCTCCTCTCTCTTCTCTCTTCCTCCTCTTCTCTCTCCTCTCTTCTCTCCTCTCCTCTTCTCTCTCTTCTCTCCTTCTCTTCTCCTCTCTTCTTCTCTCTCCTTCTCCTCTCTCTCTTCTCTTCCTTCTCTCTCTCTTTCTCTCTTCTCTCTTCTCTTCTCTCTCTTCTCTCTCTCTTCTCCTCTTCTTCTCTCTCTTTCTCTTCTTCTCCTCTCTTCTTTCTCCTCTCTTCTTCCTCTTCTTCTCTTCTCCTTCTCTTCTCTTCTCTCTTCTCCTCTTCTCTCTTCTCTCTTCTCCTCTCTCTTCTTCTCTCTTCTTCTCTCTTCTCTTCTCCTCTTCTCTCTTCTCTCTTCTCTTTCTCCTTCTCTCTCCTCTTCTCTCTTCTCTCTTCTCTCTTCTCTTCTCTCTTCCCTCTTCTTCTCTCTTCTCTCTTCTCTTCTCTCTTCTCTCCTCTCTTCTCTTCTCTCTTTCTCCTTCTTCTCCTCTTCTTCTTTCTCCTCTCTTTCTCTTCCTCTTTCTTCTCTCCTTCTCTTCTCTCTCTTCTCTTCTCCTCTCTCTTCTCTCTCTTCTCTCTCTTCCTTCTCTTCTCTCTTCTCTTCTCTCTTCTCTTCTCTTCTCTCTTCCTTCTTCTCTCCTCTCTCTTCCTCTTCTCTTTCTCTTCTCTCCTTCTCTCTCTCTTCTCTCCCTCTTCTTCTCTCTCTTCTCCTTCTTTCTCTTCTTCCTCTTCTCTCTCTCCTTCTCTTCTCTCTTCCTCTTCTCTTCTCTCTCTTTCTCTCTTCTCTCTTCTCTTCCTTCTTCTCTCTCCTTTCTCTTCTCTCTCTTCTCTTTCTCTCTCTTCCTTCTCTTCTTCTCTCTCTTCCTCTCTCTTCTTCTTCTTCTCCTCTTCTCTTCTCTCTTCTCCCTCCTTCTCTCTTCTCTTCTCCTCTCTTCTCTTCTCCTTCTCTTCTCTCTCTTTCTCTTCCTCTCTCTCTTCTTCTCTCTTTCCTCTTCTCTTCTCTCCTTTCTCTCTTCCTTCTCTCTTCCTCTTCTCTCTTCTTTCTCCTCTCTTTCTTCTCTCTTCTTCTCCTTCTCTTCTCCTCTCTCTCTCTCTTCTCTCTCTCTTCTTTCCTCTTCTCTCTTCTCTTCTTCTTCTCCTTCTTCTTCCTCTCTCTTCTCTTCTCCTCTTCTTCTCTCTTCTTCTCCTTCCTCTCTTTCCTTCTCTCTTCTCTTTCTTCCTCTTCCTTCTCTCTTCTCTTCTCTCTCTCCCTTTCTTCTTCCTCTTCTTCTCTTCTCTTTCTCTTCCTCTCTTCTTCTCTTCTTTCTCTTCTCCTCTTTCTCCTTCTCTCCTCTTCTCTCTTCTCTCTTCTCTTCTTTCTCCTCTCTTCTCTTCCTCTTTCTTCCTCTCTTTCTTCTCTTCTCTCTTTCTTCTCCTCTCTTCCTCTTCTCTTCTTCTCCCTCTTCTCTCTTTCTCTTCTCCTTTCTTCTCTCTTCTCCCTCTTTCTCCTTCTTCCTCCTCTTTCTTCTTCTTTCTCTTCTCTCTTCTTCTCTTCCTTTCTCTTCTTCTTCTTCTCCTCTTCTCTCTTCTCTTCTCTCTCTTCTTCTCTTCTCTCTTCCTCTTCTTCTCCTTCTTCTCTTTCTCTTCTCTCTTCTCTCCTTTCTTTTCTTCTTCTTCTCTCCTTCTTCTCCTCTTCTTCTCTCTCTCCTTCTTCTCTTTCCTCCTTCTTCTCTTCTTCCTCTTCTCTCTTCTCTCTTCTTCTTCTTCTTCTCCTCTTCCTTCCTTTCTCTCTTCTCTCTTTCTCTTCTTCCTTCTCTCTCCTCTCCTCTTCTTCTTCCCTTCTCTTCTCTTTTCTTCTCTCCTTCTTCTCTTCTTCTCCTTTTCCTCTCTTTTTCTTCTCTCTCTTCTTCTCTTCTCTTCTTCTCTCTCTCTTCTCTTCTCTCTTCTTCTTCTCTTTCTTCTCTCTTCTCTCTTCCTCTTCTCTTCTTTCTCTCTTCTCTCTCTCCTTCTTCTCTTTCTTCTCTCTTCCTCTCTTCTCTTCTTCTCTTCTTTCTCTTCTTTCTCTCTTTCTTCTCTTCTTCTTCCTCTTCTCTCCTTTCTCTTCTTCTTCTCTTTCCTTTCTTCTTCTCCTCCTTCTCTCTTCTTCTCCTTCCTTCTCTTTTTCTCCTTCTCTCTCTTCTCTTCCTCTCTTCTCCTCTTTCTCTCTTCTCCTTCTTCTCTCTCTTTCTCTTTCTTTCTCCTCTTTTCTCTCTCTTCTTCTTTCCTCTTCTCCTTCTTCCTTCTCTTCTTTTCCTTCTCTTCCTCCTCTTCTTTCTTTCCTCTTCTTCTTCTCTTCTTCTCTTCTCCTTTCTCTTTCTTCTCTCCTTCTTTCTTCTTTCTCTTCTTCTCTCTTTCCTTCTCTTCTCTTCTCCTCTCTTTCTCTCTTCCTTTCTTTCCTCTCCTCTTTCCTCTTCTCTTCTTCTTCCTTCCTTCTCTTTTCTTCTCTTTCTCTCTTCCTCTTCCTCTTCTCTTCTTTCCTTCTTCTCTTTCTCCTTCTTTCTCTCTTCTTCTTCCTCTCTCTTCTTCTCTTCCTCTTCTTCTCTCTTCTCTTCTCTCTTTCTCTCTTCTCCTTCTTCTCTCTCTTCTTCCTCTTCTCTTCTCCTCCTTTCTCTTCTCTTCTTCTTCTCCTTTCTCTCTTTCTTCTTCTTCTCTTCTCTTCTTCTCTCTCTCTTTTCTCTTCTCTTCTCCTTCTCTTCTCTTTCTTCCTTCTCCTCTTCTTTCTCTTCCTTTCTTCTCTTCTTTCTTCCTCCTTCTCTTTCTTCTTTTCTCTCTTCCTCTTCTCTTCCTCCTTCTCTTCTCCTCTCTTTCTTCCTTCTTCTCCTCTTCTCTTCCTTCTTCTTCTTCTCTCCCTCTTCTCTCTTTCCTTTCTTCTTCTTCTCTCTCTTCTTCTCTTCTCTTCTCTCCTTCTTTTCTCCTTCTTCCTCTCTTCTCTTCTTCTTCTCTCCTCCTCTTCCTCTCTTTCTCTTCTCTTCTTTCTCTTCCTCTTCTTCCTTCTCTCTTCTTCTCTCCTCTTCTCTTCTTCTTCTCCTTCTTCTCTCTTCTCTTCTCCTTCTCTCTTCTTCTTCCTCTTCTTTCTCTCTTCTTCTTCTCCTTCTTTCTCTCTCTTCTTTCTCTTCTTCTTCTCCTTCTCTCTTTCTCTTCTTCTTCCTCCTTCTTTCTCTTCTCTTCCTCTTCTTCTCTCCTCTCTCTCTTCTCTCTTTCTCTTCTCCTTCTCTTTCTTCTCTCTTCTCCTTCTCTTTCTCTTCCTCTTTCTTCTCTCTCCTTCTCTCTCTTCTCCTCTTTCTCTCTCTCTCTTCTCTCCTTTCTCTTCTTCTCCTTCTTCTCTCTTCTCTTTCTTTTCTCTCTCTTCTCTTCTTCTCCTCTTCTCTCCTTCTCTTCTTTCTTTCCTTCTTCTCTTTCTTCCTCTTCTTCTTTCTCCTCTCTTCCTTCTTCTTCTCTCTCTTCTCTCTCCTTCTCTTCTCTCTCTTCTCTCTCTTCTTCTCTTCTTCTCTTCTTCTCTTCTCTTCTCTTCTTCTTCCTTCTCTCTTCTTCTCTTCTTCTTCTCTTCTCTCTTCTCTCTTCCTTCCTCTCTTCTTCTTCTCTTCTTCCTTCTTCTTCTTCTCTTCTTCCTCTTCTCTCTTCTTCTTCTCTCTTCTTCTCTTCTCTTTTCTCTTCCCTCTCTTCTCTTCTTCTTTTCTTCTCCTTCTTCTTCTCTTCTCTTTCCTTTCTCTCTTCTTCTCTTCTTCTTTCTTTCTCTCTTTCTTCTCCCCTTTCTTCCTCTTTTCTTCTCTCTTCTTCTCTTCTCTCTTCTTCTCCTCTCTCTCTTCTCTCTTCTCTCTTCTTCTCTTCTCTCTTCTTCCTCTTTCTCTCTTCTTCTCTCTCTTCCTTCTTTCTCTCCTCTCTTCTCTCTCTTCTTTCCTTCTCTCTTTCTTCTTCCTCTCCTCTTCTTCTTCTCTTCTCCTCTCTCTCTTCTTCTTCTCTTCCTTCTCTTCTCTCTTTTCTTCTTCTCTCTCTCTTCTCTTCTCTTTCTTCTTCTCTCTTCCTCTCTTCTCCTCTTTCCTTCTCTTCTTTCTTCTCTTCTTCTCTCTCTCTCTTCCTCTCTTCTCTCTCATCTTCTTCCTTCTCTTCTCTCTTCTTCTCTCTTCTTCTCCTTCTATCTTCCTCTTCTTCCTTCTATCTCTCTCTTCTTTTCTTTCTCTTCTCTTCTCTGCTTTCTTTCTCTTCCTTCTCTTCTTCTCTTCTCTCATTCTGCTTCTCTCCTTTCCTCTCTCCTTCTTCTCTCCTCTCTTCTTCTTTCTTCTCTCTTCTCTTTCTCTCTTCCTCTTCTTCTTCCTCCTTTTCTCTTCTCTCTCTTCTCTTTCTTCCTTCTCTTCTTTCCTATCTCTCTTCATCTCTTCTTTCTTTCTTTCTTCTCTCTCTTCTTTCCTTCTCATCTTCTTCATCTTTTCCCTCTCTCTCTTCTTTCTTCTTCTTCTTCTCTTCGCCTCTTCTTTCTTCTTCTTCCTGTTCTTCATTCTCTCTCCTTCTCTCTCCTCTCTCTCTTCTCTCTCTTCCTTCTCTCTTCTCTCTCTATCTTTTCTCTCTTCTCTTCTCTTCTTCCTTTCTCTCTTCTCTTCTCATCCTTTCTCTCTTCTCTCTCTCTATCTCTCTTCTCTTCTTTCTCTTCTCTCCATCTCCTCTCCTTCTCCTCCCTCTCACTCTCCTCTCTCTCTCTCACCCCTCTCACCTCTCTCTCCCTCCCTCCTTCCCTCTCTCGTCTCATCACCTCCCCCCTCCACTCTCCCTCCTCCCTCTCTCCTCTATCTCCTCTCCTCTCATCGCTCTCTCTCTCCTCTCCTCATCCTTCTACTCCTCCCTCTCTCTCTCTTCGCTCCTCTCGTCTCTCTCCATCTCTCCCCATCTCCTCTTTCCCTCCCTCTCTCTCTCATTCTCTCTTCTCCCTCCTCTCCCCCTCACTCATCTCCGCACTTCTCTCCGGTCTCTCTCCTCTTCTCTCCTCTCTCCCATCTCTCTCTCCTACAACGTCTCTCTCTCCTCACATCTCTCTCACTCTGTCCTCCGCTCCTTCTCATCTCCTCCCTTCGTCTGCTGGCCTCTCACTCATCGCCTCTGTTCTCTCTCTTCACCGCACGCTCCCTCTCACCTCTCCCGCCTCCTGCGTCTCTCTCATCCCCTCTGTCCTCCTCCTCTTCTCTTCTTCTCTCTCTTCTCCTCTTCTCTTCTTCTCCTCTCTCTTCTCTCTTCTTCTCTTCTCCTTCTTCTTCTCTCTCTTCTCTTCTCTTCTTCTCTTCTCTCTTCTCTCCTCTTCTCTTCTCTTCTCTCTCTCTTCTCTTCTTCTTCTCTTCTCTTCCTCTTTCTCTCTTCTTCTCTTTCTCTTCTCTCTTCTTCTTCTCTCTCTCTTCTCTTCTCTCTTTCTTCTTCTTCTTCTCTCTCTTCTCTCTCTTCTCTTCTCTGCTCCCTCTCTCCTTCTATTCCCTTCTCTTCTTCTTCTCTCTTCCTCCCTCCCAATCTCCCTATCATTCTGTACTCCAACTCTTACTCCCCTCCTTTCCTTCTACTCTCGAGTCACCTCTCCTACCTCTCTCCTCCCCTCCCAACTTCCCTTCTCTCCTCCTCCTTCTCCCCTTACTCTCCTCTCTGTCCTCTTTCCCCTTCTTGGGTCTCTTCCTCTTCATTCTCTCTCCTCCCTACTTTTCCTCTTCCCTTTCTCCTGACTTCTACTCCGCGGGTCTCCTTGGCCTGGGGGTCTCTCTCTTTCTACTCACTTTCTTCTACTCTCTTCACTTTTCCTCTCCTCTCACTTTCCTCCTCTCCCTCTTCCCTCTTCCTCCTCCCTCCTCTTCTCTCTTTTTCTACCTCCCTTAAACTTGCCTGGCTCTCTCTCCCTCATTCCTTCTCCACTCTCCTTTCGTCGTTCTCCTCTCTCTCCTGTTCCCTTCATCCTCCCTTCTCCCCTCCAACTCCCCTAATCTCGCCTAACCTTACATCTCGTTCCTCGGTCTTCCCTTCTATCCTTCCTCCTCACTCTCCTCATTCCTCCCTTCTCTCCTCTATGCTCATCTCTCTCTCTTCTCCTTCCTCTCTCCTCTTCTCTTCCTTTCTTCCCCTTCTTCTCCTCCTTCTCCCCCTTTTCTCCTTCTCTCTCTCTTCTTTCTCCTCCTTCCTCTCTCTTCTTTTCCTTTCTCTTTTTTCTCCTTCCTCTTTCTCCTCCTCTTTACTCTCCCTCTCTATCCTTTCTTCTTTTCTCCTCCTATCTCCTCTTTCTCCTCTACTTTCTTTTTCTTCTCCTTCCCCTTCTCCTCCCTTCTCCTCTTATTCTCCTTTCTCTTCTCTGTTCTCCTTTCTTCTCTTTTCTCTCCTCTCTCCTTCTCCTCTACTTCCTTCCCTCCTTCTCTTCCTTTCTCCTCTTCTCTCTCTCTCCTTTCTCCTTTTCCCTCTCCCTTCTTCTCTCCTCTCTCCTTTCTTTTCTCTTCCTCCCTCTCTCTCTCCCTCTTCTTTTCTCCTCTTCTCTCTTCTCTTCTCCCTCCTTCTCTCCTCTCTATTTCTCCCTCTCCTTCTCTCTCTTCTTTTCCTTCTTCTCTCTCCTTTCTCTCTTCTTCTCTCCTTCTTCTTTCTCTCTTCCTCTCTCTACCTTCCCTCTTCTTCTTCCTTCATCTTCTTCTTTTCTCTCTTTTCCCCTCTTTTCTCTTCTACCTCTCCTCTCCCTTCTCTCTCTCTTCTCTCTCCTCCTCTCCTCCCTCCTTTTCTCCTTCTCCCTCTCTTCTTTTCTTCCTCTTCCTCTTCTTCTTCCTCTTCCTCCCTCTCCTTTCTCCTTTTTTCCTCCCCCTTACTTCCTTCTCCCTCTTCTCCTTCTACTTTCCTTTCTTCTCTCCCTCCTCCCCCTTCTCTCTTTCTTCATCTCTCCCTCTACTCCTTCATTTTCTCTTCTCTCTTCTTCTCTTTCCTTCTCTTCTTTCACTTCTTTCTCTCCCTCCTTCTCCCTCCCTCTTCTTTCCTTCTCCTCCCCTCTTTCTTCCTTTTCCTCTTCTCCTTCCTTTTCCTTTCTTACTTTCTTCTTTCTTCTTTCTCTTCCCCCTTCTTCTTTCTCTTCTTTCTCATTTTCTTCCCCTCTTCTTCTCCTCTCTCTCCTCTTTTTCTCCATCTTTCTTTACTCTCCTCTTCCTTCTCCTTTCTCCTTCTACCCTCTCTCTCCCCTTTTTCTCTTTCCCATCTTCCTTCTCTTTCTCCCTCCTTCCTCTTTCCTCTTCTCTCTTCACTCTCCTCTCCTTTTTTCTCTTCTCCTCTTCTCTTCTATCTCCTCTCCCTCTTCCTATCTATCCTCCTCTCCTTTTTCTACCTTCTCTCTTTCTACTTTCTCCTTCTCCTCTTCCATCCTTCTTCCCTCTCCTTTCTCTCTCTTCTTCTCTCTTATCCTTTCTTCTTTTCTTGCTCTTTCTTCCTCCTTCCTTCTCCTTCTCTCTTCCTCTTCCTCTTCTTCTTCCCCTTCTTTCTTCTATCCCTCACTCCTCTCTTCTCTCTTTCTTTCCTTCTCCTTCCTCCTATTCTTTCTCTTCTCTCTTTCCCTTTCTTTCCTCCTATTCCTCTTTCCTTCCTTCTCTCTTCTCTCCCTTCTCTATCCCCTTCTTCTCTTCATTCTCCTTTCCTCTCTCTCTTCCTCTGTCTCTCTTTCTCTTTCCCTCTCTTCTTTCTATTCCCCCCCCTTTCTATCTCCTCTTTCTTCTCTCTTCTACCCTCTCCCATTCTTCTTTTCTCTCCCTATCTTCTCACCTCCCTCCTTCCTCCTTTCCTCTCTTTCTTTTCTCTTCTTCCTCTTCCCTCCCTTCCTTCCTTTCTCCTCTCTCCTTCTCCTTCTCTTCTCTCTCTTTCCTCTCCTCTCTTTTTCTCTTTCCTTCCCTCCCCTTTCCCTTCCCTCTCTTTCCCTCCTCCTCTTCTTCCTTCTTTCTTCCTTTCTCTCCTCTCCTTTTTTCTCTTCTCTCCCTCTCTCTTTCCCTCCTTCTTCTCTTCTCTTTTCTCTTCTCTCTCTTCTCCCCTCTCCTCCTTCTCTCTTCCTCTTTCTCCCCTCTCTCTCTTTTTTTCTACCTCCTCTCTTCCTCTCTCCTTTTCCCTCCTCTTTCGTCTCCCCTCTCTCTTCTCTTTCTTCTCTCTCTCTCTTCTCTTCCTCTCTCTCTCCTTCTCTTCTCGTTCTCTCTCTCTTTTCACTTTCTTCTTCTACCCTTTCTTCCTTATCTTCTCTCTTCTCTTCTCTTCTTCCTCTCCTCCCCCTCCTTTCTCTTTCTCTCCTTCTTCTTCTCTTCTTTTCTTCTCTCTTCTCCCATTCTCCTCTCCTTCTCTCTCCTTTCTTCTCTCCTTCTCTCTTCTCTCTTCTTTCTCTTCCTCTCTTCTCTCTTCTCCTCTCCTTCTTTCTCTCCTTCTCTGCTTTCCTCCTCTTCTTCTTTTACCTTCTCCTCTCTCTTCTTTCCTTTTTCTTCTCTCCCCTTTCTCCTCTCACCTCTCTCTTCCTTCCCTCTCTCTTTCTTCCACTTTTCCCTCTCTTCTCCCTCATTCTTCCTTTCTTTCTACATCCTTCTCTCTTTCTTCTCCTCTCTCCTCTTTCTCCTCTCTCTTCTTTCCTCTTCTCCTTCGCTTCTCCTTCTCTCCCCCCTTTCTTTTCATCTTTCCTTTTCCTCTTTCTTTTTCTCCTCTTTCCCTCCCTTTTCTCTCTCCTTCCTCCTCTTCTTTTCATCTCTTCTCCTTCCTCTACCCTTCTTCTCCTTCTCTTTCTCTCCTCCTTCCCTCCTATCCCTTTCTCTCTTCTTTTTCTTCTCCTCTTCTCTTTCTCTTCCTCTTCTTTTCCTTCTCTTCCCTTCCTCTTCTTGCCCTTTCTTCTCTTTCTCTTTCTCTTCTTCTCCTCCTTCTCTCCTTTCCTTTCTTCCTCTCCTTTCTCCTTCCTTCCTCTCTCTTTATCTCTTTTCTCCTTCTTTCCCTTCCTCCCTCCTTTCCTTACTTCTTTTTCCTTCCCCCTTCTTTCCTCTTTCCTCTCTCCTCCTTCCTACTTTCTCTTCTTCATCTTTTCTCTTCTTCCTCTTATTTCTTCTCTTCTTCTCCCTCTCTCCCCTCTATTCCTCCCTTTTCTCTTCTCCCTTTCTCTCTTTCTCCTTCTCTTCCTCTACTCACTTCTCTTTCTTCTCTCCTTCCCCTCTCTTCCTTTTCCCTTTCTCTTCTCCTTCCTTTTCTTCTTCTACCTCCTCTTCTTCTTTCTCTTCTTCTTTCTTCTTCTCTTCTCTCTCTTCTTCTCTCTTCTCTCTCTTCTCTCTCTTCTCTCTTCTCTTCTCTCTCTTCTCTCTTCTTCTCTCTTCTCCTTCTCTTCTTCTCTTCTCTTCTTCCTCTCTCTTCTTCTTCTCTCTCCTTCTCTCTTCTCTTCTCTTCTCTCTTCTTCTCTCTTCTCTCTCCTTCTCTCTCTCTTCTCTCTTCTCTCTCTTCTCTCTTCTTCTTTCTTCTCTCTTCTTCTCTTCTCTCTTCTCTTCTCTTCTCTTCTTCTCTCTCTTCTCTCCTCTCCTCTCTCTCTTCTCTCTCTCTCTCTCTTCTTCTCTCCTCTTCTCTCTCTCCTCCTCTCTCTCTCTTCTTTTTCCCCTTCTCTCTTTCCCCTCTCTACTCTCCTACCCCTCTTCTCTCCTGTTTTCCCTTCCTTTATCCCCCCTTTCTCTCCTCTCTCCCCTCTCTCACTCTCACTCTCACATTAGATTGACGCATGTTCGCATGTTTTGTTGGAAAAGTGGCCAACGTTAATCGCTAATAGTAGCTTTTTATAGTTACACACTTTGTACGGTTTGTCTCCATCAAATGCCCCCCAGTGAAAATGTATCAGGTGATCTAATGACACGCAAATCAATGTTAGGATGGTCTATTAGAGAATGTATAATTATCCATCGACAAAATCATCATAGGTTGAAAAATCAACAATAACGTTGAAATCGTTTCAATTCACTCTGTATATGTTGTTGCAAAACCATAATTAAATCGGTTCGTTGATGCGAGAAAAAAATCAAAGCAATATTCATGGTATGTGTGTGGAAAAATTGTGTGTATGTTTAGTGTGTTTAATGAGAATGTGAGCAATCAATGTAAATTTTGCTTGGTGTGGTGGACAAGGACATCGATATCGTAGTGAATTCTCGTACTTTTAATTGCTTATTATATGAGTGAAAATGAAGTTACGCAAAATGAGAGAGGAGTTTATTCAGACGAACAAAGAGAAGAGAGTGCGACCAGCGTGAATGGATAGGAGTGTGAATTGTGGCGTTCACATTGGACAGGACAATTATTGCCACATGAATTCCTCTCAACAATTTCTCACGCTGAACAGATTATCACCCTTGTCTATTTTCATATATTCAGTTCATCTTCCGTTTATGTGGCATTATCAACACATATACACACAAACACAATCAACGCGTCTCTTTCTCACTATCTTACGACTTATGCAAACATTACACATATACTTTCTCATAGTTTCAACATCAAAATAAAGCGAATAACAATAGTGTTATGAAACATCGAACAGCATCGGTATACAAAATAATATGATTGGAAACAGAAAACCGCTCGCTTTACCACTGCCAACATTTTAACGAGCTCACAGTAAATCTATCGCAATGAATAATACACAGGCACAATCAAAAACATACACATTCACAACGCATAAGCACAAAAAAGACAGTCGCATCAATGAGCTGACACGAAGATGAATTTCATATGGTTTTGGTTATTGCAATTGTACATGGGCAAAGGGATAGGAAATCAACAGGCCCAGTTCTATCGTTATTATGCATGTTGATATCCATAGCGAGAGTAAGAGGGAAAGAGAGAGAGAGAGAGAGAGTGAGCGAAACACTTATACAAACGTAATCATGAACACATGCTCAATTAGAGAGTATATGGAATCGAATATGCACGTATTGTGTGTGTGTGTGTGCGCGCGAGCATTGTGTGTACCGTGTGCTCGTTGTTTTCTATAGATATAGTTACATTTTAGGGTGTAACTTATTTATTCCAATGTTATTATGCTCGAATAATCTCTTTTAATATTTATTGTCTATCAGGTCGATGCACGCGCAAAATCAAACGCACAACCCAAAATGTTCACAACAAATATTGTATGAGCATGGCGCATACGTTCACCGCCTCATACAATTTTTAATCATTAACTACGAATTCAAGTGCGTAAGTATGCGCTGATTGTGCGTTCAAAATCGAACACTCTTTTTTTTGGTTCATTTTGCTTCTCTATCGTTCTCGTTTGTTTTGCTCCCGGTTTGAGTTTCAATGATAAATAATAGTCTATTTTATTGTCAACCCAAACTGTGTGTGCGTGCGTGTGAGTTTGTACAATATTCCAAAATCGAAAATAATTGAGCTGAAACAGAAAACAGCAACAACAACAAAAATAGTAAACAGGCGAGTGACTGCATGGAAAGAGGACACCCATCACTACCGAAATAGAATTATATCGACTCGAAGGGTCGAAGGGTGTGCTGCTCCCAACTCAATTCAATATATTCAACACAATGATATAGTTCAACAAATTTAAATAATTACTGCGTTCAGTCGCAAGTCAAAGAATCATTGGCCAAACGCCGGAAAAACCGAAACGGAAAGAAGGACCAAAAATATATATGCAAACTCGCCGAATAAATAAAGTGAACGAGAGCCGGAAAAAATAACGCCAGCAAATAAATGAACCGGGGGAGCTCATTTTTTGTTTTGTTTTGAATTCAACCAGATTTGTGTGTGCGTATAAATGTGCTAATGAAAAAAAAGAAGAAACGCCGCGCAACAGTTATCTGTAAGATCAATTGATTCGTATCGTATTTCATATACTCAATACTTTCGAACCGAAATGAGAGAATGCAAATAAAGACATTCGCCAAATGATTTGTGCCGAACGATATCAAATGATTCGATTTTTTTTTTTTGGTTAATCCGTGAACGATTGCAAGGTTTTGGTTACGATTTTCTTCATCTTTCACTTGCTCTATCTCACTTGCTCTCTCTCTCTCTCTCTCTCTCTCTCTCTCTTCATTATTTTGGGAATGAGAAAGAAAATTGGTCGACATTTCGTTTTGACTCATGGATTTTAATCGAACCGTTTGTAATTCGTTAAGTCTTGAGCCAGCAAACAAACCGTTTTTTATGCAGATTTACTCATAAATTTGATCCGCTTCGATCCGTATTTCATCATCTTGAATTGATTTCTTATTGAAAAGAATTTTCAATTTCGGTTTTATCTGCTCCTTAGTACAATGATAAGTGAAAAAAGATAGAGAGAGAGAAAAAGACGCAGATTAAAGAAAGCTAACGATTATACAGAGCGGCTCTTTTTTTTTCTCTCTCTATCTCTTCCACCAGTATGTAATGTATAAGATTGTGTTTGTGATTGTATGTGAAGCTCTTCTAATTTGAAACGTTTCAATGATTTCAATAACCTTGTATCTATTGAAAGTGTGCTATTGCATATACTATGTGTTCAACGTTTTATGTACATTAATCAATATTTTATTTTAGGCTTGGATTCGGTATCTACCGAAGGGCGTTCAAATTGGACTCTTATATTTGTTTTTATTTTCAATGCTTATGTTCTACAGATAGTCTAGGCTCAATAAAAACCACTGAAAGTAGAAAAAAAAATCGTTGACGTCAACAAAAAAACGAAACAAAAATAGAAGAAAAGAATTGTGCTTCAGTTTCAGTATAAAGATTCTTTTTTTTAAACCAAATATTCTCGATTTCAAGACATCGGTTGAATATTGAGCTGTATGTTGTGACCAAACAATGGTTATGTTGTGCTTAACATTCCAATGCGGCTACTCAAATAATAATAATTAACAGATGGCTCAATGCAGATGCATATTCAAATAATATTATACCAAAATATATTTTTACCATCATAGAAGTAGTAGAGTTTTTGTTTCTTCTCGTACTATCTCTCACAGTCGGGTAACTCTCATGTTTGCTTGCACACGCTCTCATTTGCGCACACAAACACACACACACACACACATGCACACAAAATGTTCCGAATTTCGCCATTAAAAAGACAACAGCATTATTCGGATCATAAAAGCCTAAAAACGTTTTTTGTGTTCTTACATATGTCATAAATCTCTATAAAATTTCACGCTAGTGTAAATGTTGAACATGTAACAAGAGATCAGCCAGAGCAACAGTAGACCGAATAACAACAATAGCAACAACAAAACGACGAACTATCATTATGCTTTGTGCAAATAAGCGTACGTCAGCCATTATTTGGATGATTGTGCAGAAAAAAAAATTACAGCGAGAAAATGTTTGCCACCAGACCACCGCATGTACACGCACACACACACATTTCAAACCGAATAAAAACATTCTTTTTACCAATAACCTAATTAATAAACATGCATTTTCCGGTTCCAACTTGCGGAAGGTACACACATATTTGATAGTGTGCGTTCTTGTTGCACCATCGATGGCAAACGAATGCGATGAGCGACCACGCACAAAAAAAAATGCCATAGTGGTTTACAACAACAGCAACAACCAAATCCATAATGAAATAAATAAAAAAAAGGAAAAAAAAAATAAATTTGTATTCTGACAAAATATTTGGTTTTATTACACACACACATACATTCTCCAATGCACTTATGCGCTGAACCGGAATATACAATAAAAGAACAGTGGCAGGACTAAAGGAGAAATGCACATACAGATAATAAATTATTGAAGTGCTATCCATCTGTTTTAATGGGTGATTTTTAGAGTGCGAGAAAATGCGTTTCGATCAATGCGGAAAATAACAACAATAATAACGATGAAAATGTGAATGTGTGTAGACAGCTACAATATACACACAAACATATATACGCATACACTATACATACACACCCAATTCAATAATATCGCTCTCTTTTTTTGTTGTTGTTGTTGCTTTTATTGCTGCTGTTGTTCTTCGTCAACGTTAATACACGAGTGCGAAAGCGTGTGATTCACACGTTTTTGCTTTCATACACAACCAAACAAATTTGATTTTCATCGGCAATTTTTGCCATTTTACTCAACAGACGTATATATCTCGCTGTGTGTGGCACTTTGAAAGCGGCGATTGCACTTTCCGAAAGAAAGCGATTGCTACCGTTCGTCGCACTATCCAGTGTTTGGATTGGAGAGCATGTGTGCGTGTGTGTGTGTGTGTGTGTGTGTGAATGTGAATGTAAATTGTAAATCATGTTTTGTTCGACTCGATTTGGTGTGAATTATCGCACTCGCACACGCCAATCCATAAAAGACTACAAATGCATTGATTGAAGTGTTAGATTAGTGTTTATTTATTTGGCTTGAAATGCATACGATGTGTGTGTCATTAGTTAATATGGTTCGGTTGCCTAAACGCCAACTTTCTGACTATTGTTACCGTTCGCTTTATTTAGTTCCTCTTCGGATGAAAGAAAAAAAGAAAACACCCAACCAACTAAATGAAAAGAGAGATGATTGCCCGGGACGACACACTCTTTCACTTTGTGTGCATATCTATTTGCTTTTCTCTTCTGATCGAATCGGGGTCGACAACGATTGTCATAATTGAGCCGAAAATTGAATAAAATGCATATGATTGTAACCAGCAGTTTGTTAATGGCTCTATGCAGCACCGTGTGTGTGTGTGTTTTTTTTTCTCGCTAAAATCCATCGTAGGATTTATTTTTATTCAACAGCACTTAAAAATACTTTATGTACTACACTTACAGACTATTTCATTGGGATATACGTCGTAAAAATTAAATCATTGCAAATGCTGAGTTGAGTGTAGTCACATTCACATTACCACTCAGTGCAATTCGCTAGTCGCTATTCTATGGCCTGCCATTTGAATCCAGTTATCGAGCTGAGTACTTTGCGATTGTCCTACGATTGGTGGCTCTTCTATGCCATAAAACGTTATTCGCCATACACACACACACACACACGACTTCCAAGAGCTGCGAAACTATTATTTTATTTTGGCCTAATAATCTTAACTGTTTGACAGTTGGAAAATATATGCTTTGGCCTGTGGAAAAATTGCTCCAGTACATTTTCACATTCGTACAACCGAATCGGTATTCGGTATTCGATTGCATGGTGCCCATACGAATGGGTGAATTTGCTGCAATATGTCTCTTTGGATTGTTAAAATACATTTTCACTCTTCTGTGGCTGGTGTTATTGGTGCTTACGGTTCAAATAAACCGAACACAAGAGCCACCGTACGCGAGCGAATATCGTCTCGAAAAACAATAAAAATGGAGACACAAGCCACAACAAAGTAGCGGTGAATTGGAGGAAAAAGAGAAACAATAGCCAATTTATTACTTAAATTGGTTTGTTTCACTCGAAAGTGTAAGAAAATCAAGTTCATGCCACATACGTTTTCTTCGCATTCGATATAGACGGAAAAACGACCAAAATCACTCTACTATAAACGTTATCGATTTGTTATAGTTAGCAGAGGTGTGCGTGGAAATGGTGAAACGCGTGTATGTGAGACATCGTTTCGGGAAACGGACAACGAACAGCTAACAATGACGACGACGTGAAGAGAACAAAAAAAAAACATACTCGAACATCACACGAACCGAAGAAACAAAAGTTAGCTTCACACTTCGCTACATACAAATCGAATATTATTGATCAACATCTAGTGTGTGTCTATCTATACATACATGTATGTTCGATTTCGGTACAATCGTTTTCACATTGCGACTCTTTCAAACTTTTCAGATTTTTACTTGTATCGTTGCTTATTGCAATTTCGATAGAAACATTGGGCCAAATTCTTACGGATGAAACGCGCAAAACGAGGAGAATAGAAATAACAACAAAAATTCGTATCTTACCGAAGCATTTCGTATGGGTGTTTTTCGATAGAATGTGTTACGTATAATCTAATGTTTCGATGTATTGATTGTGATTGACGACCAATAAAAATAGCTAAATTGCTGGGTCAAAATGTGTCTCAAGTACAACGAAGACCAGCACACAATGGCCGAGTATCGGCAAACGAGCTGAAAAACACAGCCCAATTGAGAGAACCCAAAACAATGAGTGAGATAGACAGAGAGAGAGAGAGAGAGAGAATGAAAAAAAACATATCCATATCTTCGAGACGGTTAGCCGTGTGTATGGATACGGATTGTATTCGACAATCGACATATTCATTGGTTGTTATGTATAAATGAGCGGGCGATTGAAAGAAACAATAAAAATAAAAACAAATCTAAATCGAAACATATATTACGGTGTGCTCCTTCTCACACTCTAATGCGTTCAATGTTCCGTGTGCTGTTCTCTCGCTCTCAATGTATCCATCCGTGTGTGTGTGTGTGCGTCCGATTCGATTTTCGCCTCGAAAGATTCTTTTAACCTTCTAGCAACATATTTATTTGCTTATTTCGCTATTATTAAAGCATTGCAATTGTAGAATTTATGAGTGGTCGTAATAATAATGGAATTGACTATATCGCTAACCGAGACCTCCAGAAATTCGAAATGGTGAAAACTCTCAATTTTCCTTTGCTTCACAAATTCTAGTCTAGCTATTTCTCGGTGCCTCATATTTATTGGCAATGTTTTCCGCTTCATGGCGCGTACGATTGCCATATTAACCTGGTTAAACGAGTCCGAAAATCAAATCACTGATTCATATTGGATGCTGTTACAGTATACATCTCTCGTTGTTATTGCCATACATACACAAACACACACACCATTCATGCATACGTATAGATTGCTTTATTGCTCTCAATCAACCGAAATAGCAACAATGAAGACGATCGAGACCTTGAATCTCATTAGGCTCTCGAAAAAATGAGACGCCATTCAAACGTTTAATGCCGAAATGAATACGAAATGAACGGAAAATTATTAACATTTTGAAATTGACGGGACGTCATCGAAAATGAGATTAAAAGTAATTAAAACAGTGTACTGGAAACTGGAAATAAAAAAGAACAACAAAAGTGTGATTAACTAAAAAGCCATCTTATTCATTTGATAAAGCCCCGCTTTTGCTAATCATTTGAAACAAATTTCAAGGGGGAGGAAAATGAGCATTGGTCTTGCCGATTAGCCCACAATTTAAATTCATAAAATGAAGCCAATATTTAAACAAACAAAGAAAAAACAAATATACCAACACACACACACAAACACTCCCAAAATAATATGCATTACAAAATACGCGCATTTATATACTAAGAATACTTGATGGGGCTAATTATCTTAAGATTCGGCGGTAAATAAATTTGGCCGCCGATGCGCTAATTTCTTTCGATCGAAACGGAACGGAAGCGCGACGAAATCAAGACGAATACCGCCGACAAAAGTTAATGATATCCCCATGTTCGGGTATACCAGCTAATGGAATACGGTGTTTATGGCCGCATTTTCCTCTTCTTCGTTTTCTTTCACTCTGTTCATGTGTATGTTGTTCTCTCTTTTTTTTTATCTGCATCTTCTGTTTTTCCAGCACTTAAAATTGAATACGGAAAACGGGAAATATACAGAAAGCCAAAAAAAACACGGCATCATGAAATCATGACCCTATCTAATGTGCATGGTAAGAGCTTGTGCTTCACTAAAAACGATTAATAGGAAAATGGTTTTTATCTGTTCAACAAAATGTGAAATGTCAAGTTTGCCGAACGATTGCCAGTCTCCATTTTGTACGCGCAAAAATTGCGCGCACGACCAAATAAACACCAAGTGACGTTGAAAAGATGTGTTGTTTGTCCATAACAGCGAAAACTGGGCACACTTTTGCCCCGTTTATATGCGGCATAAATGTCAATATTGTTTAAAGACACACCATGTTTTAAGATAGCAATTGACTTGGCTATTGCTATTGCCGCTGGTTCGGTTTATGTTTAATGCGCTTGGAATGGGCACCATTTGGTCTACAACATTCACTGATATTTTATCTTGTTTAACCGTACGTCACAACTTTAAAAATTATTCCATACTTCAAATTAATTAAAATTAATGAACTGAAAAATGTTTTCTATTTAGCATTTGATGTTGCGTCGACACGAAGTGCATTCAACTGTTTCTGATTCGATGGCGTTTAGTTAAAGAGAAGCTTGCATTGTAACTATGACACTGTTGTGATAATGATCGTTTCTCACTTTTTTCTCGAGTTCCTGCGCGCTCTCTTCTTATTCTTTTTTTTAATAAATTTCCTCTTTTTTATGTATAATTTTTTTTTTCTTTTACCTTTTTCCTGCTTTGACTTGATTTGTTTACTGTTTTGGTCATTTTTTAGTATGACATTGACTGTCTCTTTCTCTGTATACTTAAGAGAATTAGATGGTATCTCTAATTAAATTGCTTGTATCGATGTTCATTTGACGCATTCATTTGACTCGATAAATCTTAATTTGCTTCTAAATGTTTTCCGAATGGTTGTTTTTTTTTCTTTCTCTGTGTCTATCTCTCTCCCTCTCACCCACACCCACTTTGCCTTCCTTTCTGCATTACGATACGAAAGGTTGCGAAGCAACTGATACTCTTTTGAAAAAATGGAAACATTCCACTCAAGGAAGCAAATATCAAAAAGTTTCGTGTGGTAAATCCTTGAAAACATCTTTAAGTGCCCACCATTGTAACTTTTTTTTTCTCAATCTCAATCTAATTTATTTGATATGAGTGTGTGCGTTTGTTTTTTATTTTGCTAGTATCGTTGTTTCTCTATTTGAGGCCATGAGTTTTATGCCTCATGGAAATGGTTTCACAGCACGCATTTTACGCATTCACGAAAATAATGAGCAATTGGCAAACAAAAAAGAACAAAAGCAAATGAACAAAAAAAAAATTAAATGAGTTTTGTGAAGCATAAGCTTATAGGCACTTTGGTTGGATTTTTGATGTGGTGTGATAATAAAACTGCGATATTTTGATATGGAATAACAACGATTTATAGCGGGAAAAATAGGCAAGGAAAAGTCAAAATATGGAATAATTAAAATCGTTGACATTGGTTTCAATTACACCAGTTTCAAAGTAAAAAAAAAAAAAAAACACTTGAAATCAATATACAAACACAACCAACGCATGATTGTTAAATATCAATCAGCCCGGAAACCATGGACTTGTATTTACATGAAGTTTGATTCAGAAACCATGTGAGTGTGACTTTTACTCTTTGAATTAACTACTTTACGACATTGTCACGGCATTGCCACTTCAAAGTGTTGAGCTGCTAAAATAAATCTAAAAATAACGACCAAAATAAACAACAAACACAAAAATATGCTCTGGAAATGTATAAATTTTTTCTATATACATATACTGTGTGCAGCTCATTTGGCGAAAAATTACATTTTCCGTGAATTCAGCAACACACACACACACAATTTTTGTGGATGAAAAACGGCTGCCGGTTTTTTTCCCCCGCAAATTAATTACTTGAAAATGTTAATGAAAAATAATGAGGAGGATGATTTGGTTTGGCTTATTTATAGTCCATGTATTGCGTTGACAGCATTCAATTTTTTTCTTCTTCTCTTGTATCAAAGCCCGTGTGTATTTGCTCTTCAAATGGGTTGAAATGGCAAGAGTATGATTTAGACGTATGTGAAGAGTTGGAACAACACTTGGAAAAATCATATCATTTCATTCATAATGCATGGAATGTAACAATTTCCATTTTGCCATCTCTTTTGTGGGATTGCTGTTCCGTATCGCACTGTTTCTGTCTTTCTGTTTGCTTGTTCTTTTTATTTGATAATTAACACTTTATTAATGTGGCACACATATGAGCAGAGATGTTTATTTATGAACACCAATGAAAGTCAATGATATCACAAACAAACCAAGCACGAGATAAACCACGGAAAGAGGGAGAAGCAACAGCAGCAAAAGACAGAAACAAAAAACATTCAACTGAGGAGAAAAACGCCAACAACTCTAAACAACTGGAATAAAACATCAAAATTAGAAAAAAAGAATAAATAAAAACGGCAAGAAAAACTTGAAACAGAGAATCAACGACAACGCGATGACGACAACGACGAAAACGACGACAACAATAACAACAACACAAACAGTCGCAATAAGAAAAACCATAGACACAAATATATGCATTACAGTGAAAATATGTGGCACTCATTTGAATTCATTCATCAACTTAAATCAGAACCAGGACGTAGTGCAGCATCACAAACCAATGCAATGTAAGCAACATGTATTACACACATGTGATGGTTTTGGCTTGTTTTCCTTTCAACTAATATCGTAGATCGTACGCGTATATACACTGAAGATGCAGCAGTGCGAACGACATTTAACTACGTTTCGATTTCGTTTTTTTTTTCTCAATTTTTTCATGCACAACGACTACATGTTCATAAATGATCTCTGTCAACAGACAAGTTGTCGCAAAGTGAAATTAAATATCAACATCAACAAAACCAAAATGATAATAAAACATAGTGAGAGGGAAAGAGTAAGCACGAATATGAGAGTGAATAGTGAGCAATCGTGTGCTCACACGTGATATTTAATTAAAAAACGAGAAAATCAAGAGAGATAGGGATAGAGAGAGAGAGAATGAGAATGCAATAGTATAGAATGTTCGGCATCCGCGAACACATCATAGGAATGCATACCATTGGCATTCTTTTCCAAACAGCCCTGAGTCATTCATCATTCTATCAGATGGCTTTGATATTTGAACAGTGATATTTATGATAATGTTGTGTCACACCACAACATGCGTACCATTTTGATGAGCACACCCGCGCACACTTTTGCTCCATTCTTTTTGTCGTGATCTCTTGGCATTTGCCGTAGATCTTCTCAACTATCAAGGGACACCTCAAAACGACACATTTTTTTTCACCTTTAGCATTATTTTTCGATGCATTTCACGCTTCTTATTTTTTCAGCCGCATTTTTTCTCGCCTTTTCCCCCTAAAATATAACATTTCTAAAAAAAAAAAACCACAATGAACAGGAACAAAGCTAGTTTTTGAGTGAGGTATTTTAAATTTTCATCTCGACTTCTTTTTAAGTTGAACCTGTAATACGGTTCCATTTTTCCAGCGCATTTTTTTGCGTTCATATGCGTTATTTTTACAGGCGATGTAAAAGAGAAATGATAAAATACGCTAAAAGTGTAGTTCATTTGCCTTGCTTCCGGTTTTGAGTGTCGTAAAGGAAAACGAGGGAAAAACAAGTATGAAAAAGGTACTTCAAGTATGAAATTGATTCGGCATTGTTCTCCTTGTTGTGGCTGCTGAAGCAACACACACAAAAAAAATGCACTTTTCTGATGATATTATTAAAATATTCATGTTATCGGAAAAACGACCGCCGTTCAATGTGCAAGTGTACGATGTGCCATGGCATACGGCACAAAAAAAAACGAAATGCCGATAATCACATTAAACATAGTTCAATTCATAAATTACGTTGAAATTGAAGATGTTAATGCAGTGACGCTTAACGTGTCATTCATTTTGTATTAATTGCTATTCGATTAAATGATTGGGTCGTCAATGAAAAACCAAATCGCTTTCGCTTCACTCTAGTCGACAATTCGGGATTATAATGATCACGATGTGTTAGTAGAAGTTTGAAGGCGAAAATGTGTTACCGCAAATAATAATTACGACTATTTCCAAGTTACAGTTACAGTCAAGTGAAATTGATGCAGCACGAGAAAGTGTAAGATCGAGACAAGAGAGAGGGGGGGGGGGGTGGTCGGTGAGTGAGGAAAGAAAGAGTGAGTGTGTGAGTGAAACATGTAATATACAATGTACGATACCGGATTTGTGTGTTCGAATTTACACATTCTGAACTGTCACTTCCACAAAATGCCGAGAAAAATCAACATAGCGTACAAAGTACAAAGTATGGCAATAACAGTATAAAATGCAAACATGTTTGTCATGTGCTGCAATACACACAGCCCATAGTTTCGATACGCAAAATATACACGGAACACACTCAGTCAACCAGGCTCAAATATCAACGAAATGATCGTCTCTCTCTCTCTCGCTCTGTCGTCATGCTTTATTGTGTTCCGTATTCGGTGTTGCTTCGCCTTGCTTTGCCCATTTTCTAGTGAGCATACAATAAAATGTTGTTGTGTTTGAATTGATGTCGGTTCATTCCCCATTCATGTTCAAATATCTATATCAATTTTGTATCTTCTATCTTGTGATCTTTCATTTACAGGAATTTCCCAGTACAAATGAACGATATATTCAAAAAGCGATTTTTACCAGATTCGATGCATAAAGTATCCTATGTGTACATGTGATATCAGGCCTGTTGTCTCCAAAATGAAGGAGCCCCACCATCACCGCAGAACATCATTTATACATATTACAACACAATGCACAGAATGTGCACAGAAATGGGAAATGGTGAGAGAGAGAGAAAAGCGACAGTGGTTGGGCATCAGCAAGGGGGTTTTGGAGGAGGGGCTGTAATTGTGATAGTGATTGTGACTGTGATTGCGCGCATACGTATCGTTTGATACAACTTGTTTAATGTAGCAATAGTAATAATATCTGACAACACAGGAAACTGGCTACGTATCGGATTTAACCTAATGATGTTTATTTCCTTTGAATGGAACATTTATTTTGGTCGGGTCCCGGTAGTTCACATCAAACACTGTGCGGTGTGCATGCAGCTCATTGCTCATGTTCGTTCGCTCGCTCATTCATTCATTCGGGCCGCATCTTTTCTACTTGCCCAAACTTTTGTGCGTCTCGCACATTTTTCTTTCTTCTTCTTTGACACCATAAATTGCCTTGAAGTTCTTTGAATGCTCACATTAAAGACAATGGATCTACATGAATGCGTCGCCGTTGAATGTCACAGCAACGTAGATAAATTTTAAGTTATATACTAAAGTGTGATGTAATGCCGCTGTATTATTTTTATTACACAAATTCTCTCTCTCTCTCTCTATCTCTCTCTCTGGCACTCACTTCCATTCAGTTACCATAGACACGCGTGCCAAATGGCAGTGCATCTCATTTTCGATTGCTAACGTTTGACATTCGAGCAAAATAAAACGCAAGGGAAAAAAAAGAAATATTCGACCGGAAAATGAAAGCTAATAAAGATGTTCGACACTTTGACGTACCGGCGAAAAGTGTGACACTAATGTACATTCAATCATAAACAAACACTTTTCACCGTATCATTTTAACATCGGAGCTATAATGAGTGCTGGTGCAATCGGGGAATGGAATGAATGAAACGAAAAAAATAAAACAAACACTGTATAAACATCGTGATTGCCATTTGTTTTTCATCGCGTCAATATGAATATACTCGTGAAGTATTCATTTCATTATGGTGGTAAATATGAGGGAGCGCGCGCGCGCCAGTGTCAATCAAGCATATTTTGTGAGCGTTCATGTTCATTTTCATTTTGATTTCGTTTATCAAAGTGCATAAATTATACCTGAAAAATGCTTATTTCAATTTAACGCAGTTCAATATATTTTGTATATAATAAGTGATTATTGCTCACTTAATTGATAAAAACCATTCCTCTCTCTCTCACTCTCTATCTATCTCTTCTTCAATCGACTTGTTATTTTGGTGTGTTAAAAAAAAAGATAAAATAAATCGTGTTGTTGATTTCCATCTGGCATGAAAGTAACGAGAAAACGTTGATAAAAGTAAAAGAAGTTGACTTCCTTTGATGTTTCTATTTGGCAATAAAGTTTCGTTTTGGCTGGTAGCAAAATATCAACCGTTGGTCCAGTCGGTCGATTTCCTTTCGGAGTTTCAATTTTCAAACGAAAAGAGTAAAATGTCTAATTGAAAGGAATATGTAAAGAAAAGTGAAAAAAAAATCTCTTTCTATTGGAAATGTTCTGTTTGATTCAAACGAATGGGCAAATGAGCATGTTAACTAAACGAAAGGTTAAAAAGGAAAGCAATTCACCATCGTTCTCCGATTTTCATTTGTAACTTCACATCAAAACACCTGAATGAATCAAGGTTGAATCCACTACTGTGGACACATGTCTAGCGCTATGAATTTGTAACGAGTAGAAAAATGTTTTGAATTTTTTGTTTGGTTCACATTTCTCGTTTTGTCTAGACGCTTAAAAGTTTCAAAATTCAAAAGTTGAACATATTAATTTTGTAAATGCTTTGAAATAGGTACAGATTTCGTATCTTTTTCGATTTAATTTTTTTTACTTCATGCATATTTTTTTTTTCTAAAATCATATCCGTTTCTTTTATCAAGAAAATAGAGTGATTATGCAAATGTTGCCTTGGACTGGCGATCACCGCTCAAAAAAAGGGCAACTAGCTTGAGAATCTCGTAATCATAAACATCCGGCTCCCTTCTAATTCAATTTCAGACAAGTTTTCAGTAATCGCATGTTATGATACGTTAGCCTCTGGTTGGTGTTTTGGACTGAAAAAATACACACACGGAACGAACCGGAAGTGGCACATAGAAATGGCGTCGTGTACTTTGAAGCAATGCTGCTGGCTTCTCTATTTCATTCTTTTCATTTCACTCTCTTTCTGTTACACGCCCAAAAATTACCGCACTAAACCTTTCATTTGACTTGGATCACATTTGTCACATAAATCAACCTTTAATGCAAACATTTCAATGAGTGTATATGGGGTCTCCAAGTGTATTTTTTTTTTTTTTTTTTTTGGTAAAAATATTTGAAACGAGTTTTTTCCATTTACCGAGGTAATTTAGCGACGTGAAAAAATGTGCGAACTGACGACTGACGAACCGAGAATGAGACCGAAGTGTGTGTATACACCGTATACGAGAAGCACGTAACTTACAATCGTTCATATGCACGTAAGCTGGGCCTGTGGATGTGGCCAGGTTACATTCGTAGTGCGTTTAAATGAATATTTATGGATTTTGGTTCAAATGTCGTCAAATATAATGAGATTGAATAATTGGTCATCGCGAATATACACACACTCCTCACCATTCAGAACCACACACTCATTTCGCTCATTTCATTCATTTGCACACCAGCCACCATTGATCAAGTCACAAATACCGTTCCATCCACACATACACGTAATAAATTGCTTGTGCATGCTCAACGAACAAACGTTGACCGCACATTATTATTTATATGAGAATACAAATAATTTCTCATTATTATAATTCCACTTTTATTCCATAATTGCAGTCCTTAAAAATAGCCAGGCGAACAGCAAAGGCGACGATGCGATCAATGCTATGTGATATATATATATATATATATGAGTGCAAATACCAAATGCTTTATACAAACGAAACAAAAACAGAAAATTAATAGAATGAGTACATTACACATGAACAGTGGTCACAATGGCCCAACACGTAAAATGACGAAGAGACAATCAAACTCTTTGGTGAGCAAATGAGTGTCTAGCGGCTTTTTTTTCCATTTAAACCCATTTAGCTGTCAAATTTTTCATGAGCGATAAGAAAAACGCTATAATTTCTCTTTGATTAAATGTGTTTGTTTAATTTTGTTTCTTTTTTTTGTGTGTGTGAAATGATATAATGACTTTGTCCGTGGTGATGAAAGTAGAACGTAAAAAAGTGTCACCGGTTACAAACATTGAACCATTTTTCGAATCGGTTCCCCTTTTCTTCCATAATCGTAACCACTATTACGATTTTAGTTTTGGGGACAAAAAAAAAAAAAAAAAACAACAGTGAAAAATAAAACGCAACTGAAAATGGAATCAAATGTATAAAATATATTTACGTTTAAAGCGTTTAGTCATCAGTCTCAGCGTTGACGTAAAGACAATAAACTCAACTAAATTTTTAATAGACTCCCTGACTTAATGTCAACTTTTATACTTGCATTTTAAGGGAAAATATTTGCGTTTCAGTTTCATTTTACTTTTTAGTTTGTTTTATTGCTGCGCTTGTTTTTGTCGTTGTTGCTGTTGCTGTTGTTGATATATTTTCGTTTGTTTTTCCGTTTGTGTTTTTTTTTTCACGTGGCGACAAAATATTTTTCGTTTTGAACCGTCAGTGATATCAAAATGAAAGAGCTGTTGACGTCTCTTTCAAAAAACGGAAAATGGTTCATATTATAAACGTCACTAAAAATACACAACTATTTCGCCTTTTGTTACCGTTTATTAATTACCTCAACATACTTAAATGTTATTGTATCACGCGCTCACTCATTAAGAACTGCATGCTTGCATGCAATAATGCTGGAAAAAAAGTATGCTACATTTATGTTAAATAGCTTAAAGCAGGGACGCACTTCATTCGTCGTCTTCTTTTCATTGTATATATATATTTTTTTTTTATTTTAACATTTCGTTATGAATTTCAGTTGAATAGTTGTTTTTCTTTTTTAAGCCATTAGAATGTCAAACTAAAGAGAAAAAAAATGGAATGGAGAAAAAAAAAACAAACACAAAAATGAAGTCAACTGGACTCGAAAAAGAAAAATATTAAAAATGCCAACCATTTTTGCTACTCTCTTTCTTTCTCTCTCTTTCTCTCACTATTATGCTAAACAACTTTAGGTAAATAACAACCGTGAAATGAATCACAAACACAATCAACGGCGACGTCGTCAACAACAAGCAACATTTTCATCTAATGATTCATTTTTGTGATGATACTCGGGAACTCATCGTTTCATTTATACGATAAATTTGCTCTCGTTTCAAGCATAAGCCATTTGCTTTGAGCAGTAAATTGCATGAAATACGCTTAAAAATGGCGATAACATTGGTTGCGATAGTGACACAACGGCAGTGGTAGTGTGTATGGTGTGACAGTGGCAAATAGCAATGAGACATCGGTGCAAATATCACTTTCGCTATGGATTTTCTGCATGTCAAACTCGATTTGAATATATCTCATCTTGAATTCTAATCAAAAGGCAGAAACTATAAACATGAGTAGATATTGTATAAAATCATGAAAATGAGATTGCAAGCAATCAAAAGCCAAAATATTTGGTTCCCCTTGCACATCTTGCCCGTTCGCATCGCTCAATGTTCATTTTTTTTCTTTCTTGTTCACTTTGGTTCGTTCGACCTCTGAATGTCACTGTGTATCGAATGTAAAATGTGCACAAATCCGAAGATATTTATCGATTAGCAATAAACTATAGTCGTGTATCTATCAGGAAATGAACAAAAAAAAAAAAAAACGAAAGAAAACACAATGTTTGATCAAGAGAGTAATATATGTGAAAAGAAAACTGAAACGAGCCAAAGCGAAAGATAGAGAGAGCGAGAGTGAATGAAGAAGATGAAGATGACAAACACGAAATCGGAATGCAAAAATCCAAGGCGAGTCATTCGAAGTCGTTGGGATCTTAGGATTGATAAGTTGAAATGAAGCGAACATAAGAAATAGAGAAATGGACAGCAGCAGCACCAAGTTTATTCGGATTTGAAAATATTCCGAAATGTCGATTGACATTTTCGTGTAGTCGAAATATAAATCTATAGAACTATTGAATAGTTTGCGATGGGTTTTCTATTTCAGTATAAGAAACTCAAGCAATTATACAGATAGCATCGCTACTATTTTGTGTATATATATGATTGACAAAATAAAATATTCCCTTTCATCCATGCATATACAACAACAAAACATGTCGCACGAATGAGAGCAACAGCAGCATAAAAAAATCTTACGCATGAAAAGAAGGAATGGATGAATAAAAAAAAAAATAAATATGGCAGGAAAAAAAATCGAACGTTACACATTGGATATGAATAGAAGTCGAACATATTGACGGAAATGTTGGGACAAAAAAAAAAAAACTGAATGTACAAAATACTCGGAGCGAAAGAGAGAGAGACTTGAATCGACGTTTGCTGGTCGATTACAATGTACGATTGTTAAAATGCAATTTTCATATATTGGATGTGAATGATGTAATGACGTCGAGCAGACATAATCTGGCTGTGGTAGCAGCAATCACAATCACAATCATTGAGCAACCATCAGCCAACTGTGGTGGCGGCAGCGACTACGCAGAGCATCTGAGCACTTTTTTTTTCTCTTGCTCGCTATCGCCAGCTCTATCTACCTCTCTCGCTCTCTGGCTGGCTGGCTCTTTTCAATTCATGTATCAAATTCGGGCGCTTCATTGTGTGACTCGATCACAATTGTTGTGCAGTCAATAAATGAATCGTGAGTATTGTGTTGTTGTTACACATTTTGGTTATTTGCGAAAATTGATGTATAAATATTAAATCAGTTTCGTGTGTTCAGGGGGCATTTTTTTCGTTGTGATTGGTGACTGCCGAAAGGAATAATGTCATTCGGATGACAATAAAAAACGATTTGAAGCCGAATAAAAAAAAACGAAGAAAAAAACCAAACGGCAAAAGCATCAATGAAGAAACTACCCTTATTCGATTACAGTTTTCGTATGACGCAAGTAATAGGGAATAAAACAGGACAACACAATTCCATGGATTCAATACGCAATGCAATCGTATAGACGCACATAAACGCAGCAAATTGATCGGATATTTTCATCGTCATCGCTAAAATATTGTTGCATATTTTTTTCCTTGAGTTCGAATTCAAGTGTCAGCTTCTTTGGGTCCTCGTGTTTTTTTTTCACTCTCTCTATTTTCTTATACGGCAAGACATTGAACATATCGGTTATAGATTGCTTGATGGAATCGCTGCGGGCATTTGGCGTTTTGCATCCAAAATTGAATGAGTGTTTTCCGATTATCGCGACACAGCCGAACATAACGCCTCTCACCACACCATTATCATCACCCATCACCCGATTTTATCCCGATAAATTTTCACAAAATTGCCAATAATTCTTTGATCGAACATTTTCCGCGGTGCATATTGAATGCCACAAAATCACATAAACTTGTTCGGCTCGCGCCCCGTTCACATTTTTCAGTATTGAAAAAAAAAACGCCGCCGGTAAAGTAAATGCTCATTTAATCAATTATTTATCAAACATTTAGTGCAAAAGAGTGGTAAAAATATGCACATATTCGACACAACCACATTTCAAACGTAGAGGTATTGCTAGCTTGATAGCTCTTATGGGCTTGGTTTGACTTGATATCGCTTTCGAAATAAAAAAGAAAATACAACGCGCACACACATACACACTTCGTTTATACCATTTTCATTTGATTTTCCTCATTTTATTTCGTGGGCTATTCCGTTGAGAATAAATGGATATGTGCAATTCTTCCCACTTCATTTAATTCAAATGACTCAAACCGAATTTCAAAACTTCTTTCTATTCGTGTTCGTGGCAACGAGATTGAAAGAGAATAAATAAAATGTGAGGCACTTACGATACCCGAATTCATTTGAACAATCTTTTAAACGTTTATTTTCGATTTTGGTTTTACTTCGAAATGTTGGCGAACTTTTTCCGTTTTTTGTGTAAATGTGCTCGAGTTAAAACCGTTAAAAAAAAATACACAGCAGCAGCAGTAGCTTACCGCATAAGCAAAACCAAAGCAAATAAATTGAATCAGTTTGAGCATTTTCTAACGTTTATGGAATCAATGAGTACGAGATTGAAGCAATATGCGCAAACCAAAATCCAGTCTAGCAGCTCAAGCTAACGGTTTGCTTCTTCTCATCGAATCGTTTCCTTTTTTTCTCTGGCTTCCTCTCTCTTTCTTTCTATCGACGAAATACGTTCACATAACACGGATGTGTGCGATGTGTGCATATTAAATAAGAAAACTTTAATCAATTTGAAACACTTCGTGACTTCGTGATGCATTAAGATATGAAATTTGAAAAAGGAATCGTGTGCGCTTCATTTCTCTTTCACTTTTTTTTTGCACTGCGGTTGATATCATATCCTTTGAGCCGTGTGCACAAGAGCACCAAACATAACGTGTGCCAAAGCCAAATGGTGATTTTATTTTCTGACTTTGCGAGTGTGTGTGTGTGTTTTTTTTATTTTCGTCCCCATTTTAGCGGTATCTATAATTTAATGCAGTTTATTTGATTCGCCTGAATGCAAAAAAAAAGAGCGAAATGTTTAAAAAATAGAAAGCACGAGAAGTGAATGAGTGTGTGATCGGGCGTCGCCCACTTATTTTCTTCAATTGAATGGACAATCCAAAAGGGCGAATCACCCTGTGCAACATTTAGTTGTTTTTTGTGTGTGTGTGTGTGGAATTTCGGCCGGTGGTATTCATTTCCTTTTGATTCGCAACAGTGTTTATTATTAGAATCTGTCGGTGTGCTACTGGTTTGCTGCTGTTATTATTATTGTTGGCAATAAACGTGAATAAAGTAAACAATAAATAAACGTATGTGTGTTTCGTGGCTTCTCTTCTCTCATTTTATTTTTTGGTTGTCAAAATATGTATATACGTTGGTGAGTGTGTGTGTGTGCGCGTCGATACTTTTAGCACCGACCGAGAATACAAATGTGCAAGTACAAAAAATAAAAAAAAGGTCCTTTTTTCGATATTGCAATACTTTTGCAATGGCATAATAAATACAAATTGATGGGACCGATTCCAAAAGCCAACATAAATATAAAACTCAATGCGGCATCAAATATCAGGCTGAAAGAGAGCGAGTGAAACAGAAGGAGAGAGCGAGAGAGAGAGAGAAATGGAAGGGAAGAGGAAACATGAGCTCGAGAATGCAATCCGAAAAGAAAACCGAAGACTAGGCGGACTTTATTATTACCACATATTGATGAGAGATAGTCATAACAAAAATAGTAATAATCATAACAACGCCAGCACTAACAACAACAATAGCATCAACAGCAGCCACAATAAAACATACTTGAAACTTGAAGACGACACAGAACTATCGATACAATGAAGTGGTTTTAAATCGAAACTAAGCGACAGAAGCGCAAAATAAGAGAGAAAAAAAATCTCGCATATGTTGATCCAATGAATGCTATGCTTTTGAGCATGAACGAATCGCACAGAGTGTGTGTTGTTGGTTAGCCTACAATAAAAACTCAAAATTAGTTTTGTGACAATTCTTTTGTATATCATATCGTTCAGTTAATTTTGTATTTTTTTTTTCTCCTATTGTAGCCCATTTCTTCTCTATATATATTTTTTTCCTTCTTTTTTTTCCATTTCAATTTTTGTTGTTGTTGATCCAATCCGAGATTAGGCTTGGTTTTATGCAGTCGCTATTTATTTGTGTCACATTTACCTACCTAATGCTACCTATTTTCGCTTCGATTTCATTTCTATCCATGCCATATCAATAGATCAATTGGTCTCATTCTCCTTCTATTTGGCTCTTTATGTTATTTTTTGTTGTTGGTTGGTTGGTTCTCATTCACTTTAACATTCTCTCTCTTGTTCGGTTGTTCGTTTTTGTTCTTATTCAGTCAATGGTTTTTTTTTTTGGTGTATTGTGACATGAGTCCCCTTCGAATTATATTAAATTAGATAATAAATGTGCAGCCCAACTGTGATCCGGATAGATGACATTACTTCCTAATTTTATTTTATTGTTGGTTTTTCAACGCATTCCAAATCGATGTAACGAAAAACTACTCACAACGATTATATACATCATTCACTTTTCAACATACGTCCTTAATTTACCTTTTTATATTTTTGTACGATTACTGGCATCACATTGACAGTAGTGGCGCTCTTTGTTTTTCGGCTCAACATTGATTTGCCCGACACAAATTTCGTTCTCGGATGTGCGAGGGAAAATTGAGACAAAACCGACATGAATAGGCAGTAAGCAACAGAATAGAATTCAACCGAATAAAAAAAAACCAACAGAAGAATCTCTTCTGCACATAATACACAGTTGTGTCAATTTGATGAAGTGTCTTTCATCTACTATTCATAGAATAATAACGAGGATATAAGCGGACACAAAAAAAACGATACCATTGCCTATGGCCAATTTCTCTCAAACCGTAACCAACATATAAAAACATCGCGGCATTTCAGCCGTAAGCCATGAGCCAATAATCTCTGTGTCTCTGCAATTTCTGTCAATATATTGCAAATACATCGAATACATCAGTACCAAAACTATAGACAGACATTGACTGTGGTGGTGATTTCTCTCTATTGTTACACCTTTTTCTGTGTTGGTGATTTCAACATTTGCTTTCGACATTCGTTTAATTTGATTTGCTTGCCATTTTTCATTTCAGTCAATTGTTGATGGTCCGCTTCATTGCCATCATCATTCGCATCTCATCTTCTAACCATCCAATTTTATTTGGTTTGAATGCCTGGGAACACCAAACACTCGATAATTACGAAATAGTTGGTATGGTTGTGACTGCGACTGTGTGCGTTTACCATAGCAGTATCCTACATTCCGTCTCTATGGTCTTGAGTCAGCATGAACAACTCTGTATTCGGACGCTCATACATTTCTGTAATTCGACTCGCATTGTCTTTTCACATTGTGAATGATGTTCATCATTTAGATAGCAAAGTACTGCTGTCAACAAGTAGTTAAGAGCAACAAGGAACAACAAGGAATATAATAGAAAGCAACTCGACGGATACCCTTCACATTCTCCCACGCACACATAGAAGTGAAGTCACTTCGGAATATGCATTTTTCTCTCTGAAAAAACTGTACACCATCCATAAATAATATTGAAATAAGAAAGCCGCTTTGTGAATGATTCACAGTGATTTGGGTTTTGGGCTGTTATTCGAAGTCCGTCCGAATGGCCATTGATAAGTGTATGGAATATTATTTAAGTGTATGTTTATGGGCATTAAGTGAACCAATTTTTGGTTTTAATTCCACACTTGAGCCATTTCGACACATTCAATGGACAAATGCATTGATGAGAAGTGTTGTTGTATTGTCGTTTGTCTCATTTTGATGGTCGATTTAGTGACATGGCTTTTCTTTTTCGTCGGTTCATTAATATTTCGTGATCGAAATCGCCATTTGGTTGGGTCAATGTTAAGAGCGTACCCGAATTGCGCAAAAAAAAATCAACAACAACAACATCTGATTGAGTTGTTTTCTAACAAATTGCAAACGTGAAAATAATCTATAAAAGGATGGCACAGCAGCAGCAGCAGCAGCAGCAACAACAACACACCAAAAATCTGGCCAAAGAAATGATGTTTGTACGTGTGTATGAGCTCAATTTATTAATATTATGGAGGGTTCGACCAATCCAATGTCAAGAGACAACTGCCGCACCAAACAAAAACCTGACATAAATTCTACTTAGAGCGGATTTGATTGGAATGAAGGACACAAATGAATCTGTGCGTATAGGAAATATTGTTTTGTTTTCTACAAATTCCCAATATCCGGATTGCGAAGCAGCCGATGAAACAGATAGAGAGAGATTGAGAGCTATGAAGGAAATGAAAGGGAACGAATACTTTGGATGCTTTCATTTAGCACCTTCTCTGTCAGCATCATATGCACACTTCAACCCCTGTCTCATTTGATGCTCCTCGATTTTATTTTAGCCGGAATGTGTGTCCGGCTCAGTAAACTTCCTCATTGTCGCTTACAATATGGTAGATTTAGTCAGATTTAGCTGAATAATTCCACTCACAGTGCAACAATCATTAATCAAAAACCGATTTCGTGCGTTTACGAAAATGCATTTATTATGGACACATTTCATTAACATAACAATGAATGGGGAATGACTTGCACATACGGACGACTCGGAGCCACCAATAACAACAAAAAGGAATGAGGGAAAAAAAATAACCAAGGAAAATAAAATACAACAACAAAAAATTGACTGAGTCTCTCGGTTTAATATTGCGTGTCGCTTCAATCGTTGCATTTTGCCATTTCTCCAATTTTCAAGTCAATCGAATTAATTTGCCTCATTGTACCGCAAACAGTAAACAAAAGACAACAATTTGCGAGTCCGTATATAAAAAAAAGAGGGCGAGACAACACAGAAGAGACCCAGGCAAATGCATTGATGTAGTCAACATCAGCATGGCCATTGCCATCAAGAGTTCATTTGACGCCGTTGTTGTTGTTGTTATTTTCGTCATCGTCGTCTCGACGGTTGCCAGTGAAAACACAAACTAATATCACATCACAAAATGCAATTGTATCCGTATATCGTGGCTGTCCTTTCCATACAGACGATTCAGTGTGATTTGAATATCATCTATAGTTTGCATCTCATCATCCAACCGACTCGGTTCGAGCCATTTCTACATCTCTCGTTTCCTCTTCGTTTATCTTGTGAAAAATTCATGAGCCTCAAATCATTTGCAAAACATAGCTTGACTTTATCGCTTAAATTTATTTTCATTTGGATGTGATGCTGGTGTTTTGATTTGGCTTTTTTTCCTTGTTCGTTGGTTTGTGTATCTATGTTGGTTGTTTTTTGTGTGTGCACTGGTTAATATGCAGTTTTTTTTGTTGGTTTGCGTATTTTTTTTTTTATTTCTTCACATTGAAGTTACATTTTGTTTGGCCGCTTGGCCGTTTAGTTGTATGCGCTTTTAACGATGCCAGCGCATTCGAAGGGGCGGAATAACAAATTTGACATTTGTCGCGTCTCTGAACGATTTGAATAGGCCATTGTTTAATGTTAGCCGTTAGCGTATGCATGGCCAAATGGTTCAACACAACAGCGACTACCTCTGCAACGAACGAACAACAATAACACACACACACATAAAAAAGCCAAGAGAAACTAACAACATCAATGGCAACCCAACATCAACTAGTATCCATGGCGTTAGCTTGACATTGTGCATTGTTGGGTACAGAGATTAAAATAATGGTCAGTCTGAGACTTGTGGGATGTTAAGGGTCATACATCATTAACTCGCTTGCTATTCATATGAGAATCATTTATCCGGATTTTCAATGTTTCCAAAAATTGAAAGCGCATTCAAGTTGGCAAATGCACATACACACACACACACACACACGCATACTGCAAGCAATAAAATGCAGCCGTTTTTTTTCGGCAATCAATGTTTGGGTGTTTATTAAAGAGTATCGATAAAACTCGAGTTGATGAGAAAACAATACCAGCCATGAGATCGATTCGCATCGATTCAGAAACGGAGACTGAGTCAATTGACGACCCAAGTGTAATCACATATACATATCCACTCAAAATTCAATCGCAATTGAAATGAATAAAAATTTTGCGTTGATATCCAATGCGGTATGATGAGATACCGTAGTTTGGTCGAGTGCATGGCATTGAATGTGCGTATTTATGGATTGTGTATCTTGTTATCGTTGATGGTATTATTGGCTGAGCGCACGCACAAATTCACTAACTTCAATCTAAAATACCAACTGTTCGATCGAAAACTAAAGAGAAAGAGAGAGTGCGCGCGTTTAAATTAAGAACAGGGTAAAAAAAAATAATGATTGCATCGGTCATAGTGTGTAGTTACCGAAAGCATGAACCTATGATACGTTTCTCGGATTTTGTTTTTCATTCAAAGGCAAATAATCCGATTCCGTTCCATTGAACACTGATCACATTTCTACGGCTGAAACAATGATATCATGCAATCGCATCAGTACATTTCATCCGAATCTTTATTGGTATAAAGCGAAATGGTAGTAGATTGCTGCGGTGGCTCAACACACACACACACATACAAAAAAAAACTACACATTTATTAAATGAAATTTGATATCGTGCCACACATTCTGGGCTCTACTTCAAAAGTACTGTTTCTAAGAGATTCCATATAAGTACAACCGATGAAATCGTTTCTTCAAGTCATTGCATAGAAATTTACTGAACAATGTTGAAAAAACATTCTTCACAAGAAGAATTTGTCTCGGTTGCAACTGAAACTATCTTTACAAAACTCATTTGCTCGGAAAGATGCTTGCGATAAAATAAAATGCTTTCAACTTACTCGTGTAAATGGCTCGAAGCATTTTTGCATTTTTTTTTTGGGTGTTTGTTTATTTGACGATAGAAAATGCCAAAACAAACACCCGTTATACACGGACTCATAACGGAAGGCAATTTTTTTTTTGTTCAGGCTGAAACTGAAATTATTCCAATGTTTCTCTTTCTCGTTCGCTCTCGATGGATATTGACCATTAAATTTATATGACATGGCATCACATACGCATTGAGCCACACAATCATGAATAGAAAATGCCATTTCAGTTAATTATATCGCATGAAATAATCGTAAATAATTTTTCCATTGGCAAATGGTGGTGGGCGCTCGCATGCTGATATTACAAAATGGTCCCGTAGACACTGGACTTAACCGAACCAAAGCGGCGCATACACAACACACACACACACACACACACAACTGAAAAGCGATATAAATTTTATGAAAATCGTTTATGTTTCGCATCGGTAACATGTTTCTAATAGTACCCACTGTGAAATACAATTACTTTATTACATCTGAATCGATCGAAGGGTAATATTCTGGCCACGGCATATGCGTTATCGTTGTATAGCGTATTTTGTGCGCTACCCCAAAATGCATATAAATTAATTGTTGTTTTGTAGACACTTTTTTTTTCGACCGATCGACCATCAATACCATTCTATGGGCATTTGGAAATTTTTATACAATTCGAGGAATGCTCAATACAAATACAAAGTATCCCCGATCCCATTCGAGTATCCAATCCACAGAAATTTATTAAGTCATTTGCTTTAATTAACATTACGGTTAATGTGTAACATTGCGCCTACAACATCCAATTAATATGAACGAAGAGGAAAAGTTTTCGATGGGCTTTGTATATCGAGTGTGAGTAAGAGAGTGAGCGAGTTAGTGAGTGAGCGAGTTAGTGTGTGTAGATGAATATGTGCACGTATTTATGCTGCTGGATTGGCATTCGCTTCAGTGCCATTCATTCAATTGCATTGTTTAATCAAGAGGAAACAATTAAACACTCAGTTTTCCTTTGACAAATTAATTTGTACACATGTTGAAAAATCTTGATGATGACCAATTCGGTATTGTGATTCTAATCAATTGCGTATATCACCCATGGCATAAATGTATACACAACTAACAGTGCGCTAATTTCCGGGAATTGGCTCATAAAATCAGTACGTGTATTTGGTTGGCTGTCACTTAAAAAGGCTCATTTAATTTATATGGACGTCATACCACTTTAATTGGAATGCTAGTTATGCCCGCTTGAAACATAGAAACATATTCAAAGTTTTTCAAGTGAATCCCTCATCTGTGAAACGGAAATAAGTTTTTGGCCTTTTTCGTTTTTCATCCTCGAAATAACTTACTTATTCAAGTTTTCAATGGAGAACAAGAAGAAAAAGGAGAAGAAACAAAAAAGCTGAAGTAGAAAAAAAAACCACGCACAACATTTTTCTCATCGCTAATTTTGAAGATTCCAAAGAAGAAATGAGCGTGAAACTTTAAATCACATCGGTTTCACTGACTCGCGTGCGGCGTGCGCACACACTTTCAATTCGGCTTCTAACCATCGCCTCGACGAATCAACTTTTTGGGAAAATGGAAAAGTGGAAATCCGCGAATGCGGAATAATAAGGCGGTGAATTCATCGTTATTAGCGCTAATGTGCATGAATTCATTTGGGAATGCCAATGTAAGTGGAATGGAATTTCCATCGGAAAATTGCGAACATATCGACAAAGCAATATGAACTAATGCATTCGACACGAATATGGCACCACCACAAACAGATTGAAGTTCGATACGAAAGAGAATGGGAGACGGCATTGTGGTGATTGAAACATCATCTCGTGTGTTACCCATGCTGCCAATACACACTCAAACACTCACATGCACACACACACACACACACACACACGACCCATTCACCACTTGAACGTATCGTATTTGGTCCCTTGAAATGTATAATAGGTTTAAACAAAACTTTTGTTAATTAATTTATTACCGATGCACTCTCAAAACTAAAAACTATAAAATCCCACAAGCCACAAATGATTAAATTAGAGAATTTTGTTTGGAACAATTTTTTTGTTGTTGTGGGGCGTGTATAAGCATGTGTTGGTGTTGATGTCGGTGTGTGTGTATGTGAGTTGTCTTGTTACAATCCATACACAACAAAATTGTACTTTGAAATTTCGTTCCGATGACGATACTTCTTTTCCATTTTCACGCGTATTTCCTCACAAAAATCGTCTCAACTTCCAGAGAAATTCCATTTCATACTACATTTTGTTATACATTATGAAGGCAACATGAATCGAGGCAGCTGATCGTTTGCCTGGCCAAGTTTTTCCGGATAAATAGAAAACCGAAGTTTTGTTAGTGCATATTTTGCCATTTTAATACACAAACACACTCACACTCACACGAATTCGTTTGCACAGGACAAGCACGTCTCTTGCACACGAGAGAAAAAGAGACAGAGTGCAATGCAACTCTCTATTCCATTGCAGTTCAGTTATTTCGAATGCATCTCCTTTTTCAGTTGATAGCTCAAACCCGAAATAACAATAATAGTTTAAACCAAAAACTGCAATAATTTCAAATAGAAAGTTTCTTATGTCTGCGACGAAGGTTTATCTACTTTTTTACATTCGCATTTTGCGTTTTTCCTCTCCGTCGCCGTCCGTTCAAGCAATTTTTTGTTTGGTTTGGTTTGGTTTGGTTTGGTTTGGGAGTGTGAGCTGTTTCTATCTTTCTCTTTCCCCCATTTTTCGTTCATCCTTTCGTTTGGTTTTGGGTTTTGTTCTCCAAACTTTTCCTTTTATTTTCCATCGTAATTGTTGTTATGTTCACAAAAACCACATAATAGTTGCTTGAAACAAGTTTTTGTATTTCACACATACCACGATTCGCACCAACATCCATTGGTAAAACTAGAGATGAAGACGATTGCACACAGACATATAAATAAATAAATGAATAATCACTGTGGAATGATTGCGTTCCTCAGACGCATATGAGCATTTTCTAAAATCGGCCAGAGATATAAACATTTGAAATTAGAATCATGGTATCGCGCCTGTTCAATGGCAATGCAGCTGAAAAAGCATTTTCATATAAAAAGTTGAGCTTGGATATTTGTAGGCCAAATCGTATTTCATTCATGTGCAAGCGCAATAAGAAAATTACAAATCGATTTTACCTAATCTTGGAAGAGAAGATTCATTAAACTTTCCACTAAAATTGAAGTTTCTAACGGCAGACATGCATTTCGGCCGAACAAATCATTTTTGTATGGAAAGTAAAGTTTGAAATTGCTTTTAAGGTGATACACAGAACCTTATTAATCGAAAGTCTATAAAATCTTAAGAACTCAATTACTCAAATTAAATTGTTCAGTTCCATGGGCAAGTCCAGCGAATTTAATCAGATATAATTTCAGAGTTTTCACAAATATTTGGCAAATAAACATAGTTGCTGTGAGCTATTTTACGTTATTAAGGAAATATTTTTGGGATTTGTTTTTTATCACAAAATATTTCAACTATGCATTAAGTACACTGAATAGAGAAGCCGCTACGAAGAAGTCTCTTATTTAAATGGATCATTGCAATGGCATGGGCTCAAAAAAGTCATTATTTGCCAACGAGCGCGACAAAACACAATCAACATGCCATGAAAAGCAAAGACAATGACATCGCAATGCATTTCAATGGCTTCAAATTCTGCCCGCCCCAAAAATAAATGGATGTAAATATTGTGTGTGTGTGTGTGTGTGACCAAGTCAGTTTTTGTGTCGTATCATTGCACATCGGAAAGATGGTGAAGAAGTTTAGTCAAAGTGAAAAACTTATTGGCACAGCTTCATCTTCCATTTCACTTCGTTCAATGCAAAATGCACAAACACGTTTGCTTCGAATGGGGCAAACATTAATCACGTAACTGAAAAAAAAACAAAAACAAACAAAATACAAGCTCATTGCAATGCAAAAATTTGCAGGCGCCATGCCATTAAACCGCACAAATCTTGCCCATTGTTCTTCTTCGATGTCATTGTTTTTGCAATTTGTTTGACCATTGAAAATCTACTGGAACATTTGTTTGAAGGTAGCTAATGTTGTGTTCTGCTTTCAGAAGAAACATCAATTATTTTTTTTTCGTTGCATTTAAATAACATTTCTTATTGTGGCCATGAGGAGCTGATCACTAGCAACATTCTTTTGTTGTTTGTCTAATTTTTTTTTGGTCCACTGAGTGGTTTTGGTTGATCTTGAAAAACATGTCAGTTGGCATTTAATTTATTCTGGCATTGAAATATGCACCACAATTGATTTTCAAATCGACCATCGAATCATATATAAAATGGAGTCAAATGTTTATTTTTTACCTCATCACATCAGTGAAGTAATAACATTTCAAACAACGATCGTACAGATGTACAGTGTACTTTGCCACCTTCTCATTCTCAATCAAGTATTCAATTATATGTTATATGCACACTTCACAGTGCACTCGTTCAGTTTTTGACGCTTGCTTTCCATTTACTCGTTTCTCCCCACACAAAACCAGGAAAAACTGCTCACGAACTATCTGTCGTGTTTTTTTTTTTGTCTTTTGAGTAAATTAAATGTTGATGACTTTGAGAGGTAGTAAAAAGTTATTACTGGACAGCACATGTACGTTTTTTTTATTACTAGATCTTCAAATAAACGATTTCGATCTTATTTTTGCCCTATCGTTGCCATCGTTGTGGTAACCGGTCATATACTTCACATATTTCATGTTCCACACCGAAATGTGTTCGGTGGGTGCGGATGAGTAGAGTGACACACGCAATTTTGCATAATGTGTACGTCTAATATGAAATGGTCACATCAAAATAAAAGATGCAACAGAAAAAGCGGCGTTGACATTACCGATTCCCATATGAGAATCGCCACCCCCAACCACCTCGGCACACCGGGCCATATTCAAATGGCATTTCTTCACATCGATGTAAAATTAGTGCAATCGCCAGAGTTAAACTTTTTGGCATCGCAATGGGTATGTGTGTATGTGTGAGTGTAGGTTATCTGGCATCTTTCACATTGCTTCACATTTCATTTAAGCTTGCCTTGCGTACGGGAGCTATTCGTTGAGCGTGTACAAGAATGAAATCGACCCTATTATCTACTGATGGCTTTATACATTGGTAAATACATATACATAACTTTTGTACCGCAACGAAACTTATCGTCACACGCAAAACCATACACCAACCTACAACGAAAGAGAAACAGATCCAAAACTTTGATACGACTGTTAAATTTTCTAGTTAAGTGTATACATATATATAAATACGTATATTGGAACCGAATGTTCGTTTTCAAGAGACATGCACATTGCACACAGCGATAGATATCCAGTGGTGCTGTGAAAGAGGCTTGACATAAATTTCGCATACATCAGCACCAACAACACCACATACACACGGGCAAATAAAATTTCGGAAACCACCAAAAGAAGAGAGAAAGAGATAGAGAGAGAGAGAGAGACATAGAGAAGGAGACATATTCATGGCGGTGCATTTGTCGACGAATTATGGTCGCCTTACATCTCTGAGTATATCGCACATGCAATGCACATTTAATGCCAACGTTAAATAATCGAAAACTGGTGAACGTGTGAACTGAGAGTTGAATGCGAATAAATTTGGATGTTGGTGGCTAAGTTTAATACAGCGAACCCACACTGACAAAATGATAAACAAATAATCTGAATGAAAACTCTCGAAAGTAATTCTTTACATTTGTGTGTGTGTGTGTGTTTTTAGCCTCTCGTTATCATTCCCCTTCATTCACTTGTGTTTTGTTTCAGTTTTTGTTCTTTTCGTTTGCAAATTATATTTCACACTTTGCGAATGATGAAACAAACGAGCAAATACAAAAACCAATGGATGATATAAGCTACGAAGAGAAACGATTTTGCATGTCCAATTGCAATGTGCTGGCAGAGCATAAAATCAAGATGGAATGTCTTAGAGAGAGAGAGTGTCCAGGCTTTGGGAATGAAGTTGCATATCATTCAAATATGTACATACACTTGTCCAAGTACCGACACCATCATATGAATTGCATTCCTGAAGGCGAGACTATCGAATCGGTTGACACAGTGGGACACAGAGACAGAGCGACAAAGTGTGAAAGGGGGTGAAAGACACACAGTGAAGAAGCAATGTGAAATTCCGGCCCCCAACATATAATCCTATTGTATTTGTACCGCACAAATATACACTACGAGGGCCCGGAATTGTACCTCAATAAAATCATTTGCGCAACAAACAACACCGACAATTTAAAAGTAAAACAAGAAACTCTGACAGAACCTGGCGGATAAATTAATTTTGCTCGTGTTTAATTGAATCGTAGCGTAGAGCGTATTAGGTATTAAAAATATGATTATATGTGTGGTGCTGTCGTGCTTAACTGTGCTCCCAATACTCTTCTTCATTCCACTCATCTCTCTCTCTCTTTCTCTCTCACTCTGTCTACATCGAGCAATGGGTTTCAAACATTGAGCTTCATCCGCCCAGAATATATGTGTAGACATGTTCCGATGCTGGTTTTGCTCTACCAAATTAATATTGTGTTCTGAATTTTGATTGTTTTCCCGGTTGCTGTACCACTTTATTTGTGTTTTTCTGTGCGTATTACACACAGCCACACATTTTCACCAAAAACACACCGTTTTCGGTCATAGGTGGAAACGAGAGACACAAACCCAGAAACCAGATTCTCTCTCTCTCTCTCTCTCGCTAACACACACACACACATGCAGAACGATAGCGAAATTCCAAAACATCGACTTTATTTATAAATCAATGTTGGTGTTTACTTTCGTCCTGCTAAAAAGCATCTACGAAAACGTATGCATAATTCGTTTTTGTGCCACCGTAAATGCGTACGTGTAGTATGCGTTTGTATATAAAATTAAACACATTTTCCAGGCTAAATAAATTCAGTTAGAAAACTTTTTACTTAGTAAATTAAGTGACTTTAATTTTAGGTTTAAAAATAAAAGCCGTCGTTCTCTCGAAATGGGATTAAAGTTGGTTGGCTGGCGCACACAATGGTCAGTTCGAGGCGGGAGAAAATGTACGAGAAACACGCTCGCAAACGGCCATTCCAAATCAGGTCACTTGATGAACGATTGTGGCACATTATTTCGTTATGCACTAAAAATGGTTTGAAATTGTATAAACAACATATAATTATCGAGGCTCATGGAATATTTCAGGGTTCATGTAAAATTCATGACGAAAATGAAATCAATGCCACCGCTTTCATCGCCACTATTTCTCCATTAACCATAATTGAATTATATGTTTTGAGGTGTTAAGAGAATCAGCCGCAAATCACTACATAATACTCTTTTTTGTTGTTGTTGACAAAATGGCAAGTTTTCGCTTTAACATTGATTATTATACGTAGAAGATAGAAATTACGTTTCATTGCCCAACTTCCTAACACATTTTGTGAGGACAATGCTTAACATACACCAATTTAAATGATGAATAACATATTATATTTTTGTTTCTTTTTGCTTCAACAAAAAAAAAATCCGTTTCTATTCCATTAACTCTTTATTGATTTCATGTCACATCATATGTCCGTATTGAACGATTCAATCCAATATCTTTCAAATCAAAACCTGTTTTGTCATTGAAATGCCCTTGTTATAGCTAACGGTTTATTGAACTGCGACTTTTACTTTCTTGATTTTATTTCTTGCCATAAAAAGAATTGAATTTAATAATTGAACATTTTAGCCAATCGAATGTTCGTTAATAATTCACTAGACCCACGCACACACGTGTCCACATGATCCCAAGAAAAATCGATTGCGTAACTGATTTTCTGTCAATGGCATTACAGACTATGGCATTGAAGATCAATTGAAAGTGCCAAACAATGAAAAATTTGAACTTTGAATATTTATGATGAGATGCTGTCGTATTACCGACCATCCAAAAAAAGGACACTTTTGTTGAGCACTAGAAATCCGATGCGATCGTTGACTCCACTTTCCGCTTATTATTTATGTAGTCAATATTGTGATGATGTGAGCTGAACGTGGTCATTCATAATTGTTGGCTGTTATTACGACTTTTTATGTCATTAAAACGTAACAGAACACTTAAATGAAAACGATTTAGTGTGGAATGTCCGTTGATTTATTTATAGCTTGATGAAATATAAATGGCGTTCTTCGTGTGTTCTGCATATTCATAGGCAAATATGTGTGGCCATTGGGCATGGCTAGGTGCCATATACAATTGCATGCGGCTTGACCGCGTAATTATTTCATCTTTGACAATGATGAACTCTTTTCTCTCTGTCTCTCCTGTCTCTATTTTTCTGCACCTCATCAAATCGCAAAATGTCCAGCAATGAAATAATTGAATTGGATGCTGCTTCAAATAATTTAATGACGAAATAAATATCATTTCATCGTGTCAACATGGCTGTCGAAGCGGAAATCATGGACACAGCGCAACAGTCACCCATTTATATTGGAGCATTTCGAGGAAAAATGGAACATGACAAATAGTAATAAACGCCATTTGTTCGCAAATGCAAACAGCACAACGACAAATGTTGAATCAAGAGCGTGATGAAGATAATTGTTCAAAATAAAATTAAACCACCTGCTTTTTTCTGCAATTGGAAATAGTTGAATGCAATGAGTACGAGAGGGATAGAGAGAGAGAGAGAGATAGAGAGAGAGAGAGAACGAAAAAAAATAATTAAAAAAGATTGAGATAAAAATTGCATTCGGAAATTATTTGGCACGTTCCATTGCGAACGTCTTGCATAATTCGTTGAGTAAATTTGTAATTATAGAAGCAAATTTGGTGTGGTTCACACTGAGTGGGAAAAAAGTGCGCATATATTGCGGTATCATAATAACGTGTACGTGCAATCAGAAAATTGTTACCTTGAAAAGTTTTGTATGCATAAGTCGTTGAGAGCATGACGAGAAAAAAAAATCCCCGACAAACGAAAAACCGTACACGAAAAATCTAATTTCAAGCACCGCAACCAGTTAACCATTTTCATTCGGTACTTTTTAAAACTCGATGAAACAAAGATTCCGGTCGAAACGCAGCAAAGACTCATACAGTGCATACTTCTATTCGGTGAAGAGCTGATGGCGGCCAACAAAAAAAATTACTGGAGAATCGAATGAAATTCGCTTTTTTCGCTTCATGTGAGCTATGATGTTCTTTTTTGGCATTGGCTCGTCGCTTCTTTTTTTTCATTATTGTTCCTCATCACCCAGAAACTGAATGAAACAAGCTAAGCACAGGCCCACACACACACACACACACACACACACAGCACATCGTACTCAGATGGCTAAATAGAAAGCTCTAGGCACTGTCTCATGCGAATTCTTCTTGAAATTTGTATTATTAACACTCGTGTTTCGCAAACCATAAAAATAAAATCAGCACTATATGATCCAGCATTTGCGCACCGCATCAAGGTGCTCTTTTACTTTGGCCCATTCTGGTCCGTGTGCGCTCTCTCACTCTCTTTCTCTCTCATTGTGTAGTCTTGTTGTTGACTTGTGTAAGCGAGTCACTGTGACTGTTCTGTGTGCTGTGTGTTTGTTTTTGCTCTGTGGCCTTATTTTCCTTTCCTCATTTTACATTGGCGTTGTTTAGCGCCAGATCGCGATTTTAGTAAAGTGTTGGTGCATAAATAAGAGGAGCAACAGCAACAATAAAGCCAGCGACAATACATCACACCAAAATGTAAAAGATTCGCACACTTCACGTGCAAATAAAGGCAGAGGCAAAAAGCTCTCCCATTCTTTAGTGCGCGCACGAAAGAAAAATCACCATAATGCAAGTACAATACCAGCAAATTGTGTATGTGCTCGAATGTGTTTATTATTGTGCGTTTTTATGGCCGATGCTCATTTTTTTTATACATCATCCTATAGCATTCGGCTTGGGCACAACCATTCTGCAGTGCTCACATCTGCAATTATTTGTACCTGTGTAAATTTAAAGTTATGACTTATATTTTTCCAACGAAAAATAGCGAATAAAATACCACTTTTTGTTGTTATTATTTCGTCGTTGCACATTGAAATTATTCGCGCGTTTATTTTTCGAGTTTTTTCTTCTTCTAGCTTTTGTTTTGCAGGTGTGTGCTTCTAAAAGAATGCCTTTTTACTGTTGGCAATTTTGCCACGAATTCATTTTAATTAGATTTTAGATCAAAGTTGATGTTTCATACGTTTTTTTTTTCTCTTCTTCCCGCATCAATTGCGACCTCATTCTACTGGTTGCGTACGAGGTTAATCTTAACTACATCTCAGAAAATACTTTATAATACGGCGTTTGTTATTCAATCAACAGCACAGTTAAAGCAGCTTTACGCAACGAATGAGCAACAACAAAAAACAACAACAAAAATTGTTACCATCGTTCAAAAGATTTCTTTGCGCTCATTTTCACTGAATCAATTGTATAAATAAAATGCAAAAGAATCTTTTGACACTGAAGCGGAAAGTTCAGTCAAACTCATTTCTTTTTAAAACTCGATTTTTAATGTTCTTCGCTAACAAGATTCTCAGAACAAGTGAAAAAATATCCATCTTTGCTTGTGCATGCTTTTGCTGTTTCTCTCTCTCTGTCTCGCTCTCTATCTCGTTCCGTCGTCTTTGGCATGGTTTTGCTGAAGCATTTAGCAAATGCACGTCATTTCCCTTCATCAGTTTTACTTGGCTACAGTGACACTATTGCCCACATTACAGAAACAGCACACAGTGGTATTTCTGTAGCATTAATACTTATAAATTGAGAGTAAGAAAGAGCGCGCCGCATAAAAAGTGATGCTGTGATGTGTTCCCCATCCATCAGTGTACACCACACTGTAGTCGATCTTCAACATTATACTTCGCAAAATAAACATTAATTTTCATATTTTAGCCGCTTGTTGTGTGGAATACGCTGTGAAAAATATTTATTTGCAGTGAGCCATTCACATAGCACATAAACACACATATACATATATTTGCACACTTGCAGTGGCTTCAATGATAGCAGCAGAGGAAGAACATAGACATTTTTTTCATTGTCTATAATTTGGCTGTTGCCCGAATTAACGGTAAATTACATTGAGTATGGCGGGGGTAGTTATGCAGTAGATTAAGCGGCACCAATACCCATGAGAATAGCTGGTTCTATGTCGAACTGGAATGGTGGTGAGAGCTGAACTGCAGTGTGGAGATGAAGAGAGAAAGGCAGTGGAAGTACTACAGCAGTGGCGTCAACAACGACGAAACAAGAAAAATTACCGAAAGAGAACCATGAGAAACGAGGGAACCGTGGTGCTGGTACACTACAGCAATTGGTATTTGTGGTATTTGTGGCATGACCATCAACAACGATAACAGTAGCATTTACAGACGGATCTCTTTCGCACAAATTTCAAAATGTATTTTATTAAATTTTTCGGAGCATCGAAAATGTGAATGTGTTAATAGGAACACCAGCACGGCACCGCACCGCACGGATGCACTTATGGATCGGTATGGGTTAGTCCTCCCCCCCACTTCCCACACATACATACACACATACACAAAGGTAAACAAAATGTATAACAAAACACGAAATAACCGCATAGTACCACACAAAAGCGGGTAATGAAAACTATGTTGGTATAAAAATGATGTCAACTTAATACACTAAGACTCATTTTGTCATGTGAGAGACACACAAACCCAGACTCTTTCTTGCAGACAATCCACATACTGGTTACACACATGGCAAGAATAAAATAGAAAATGAGCCATCGTTGATACCAATTCAACCTTCAAAAACCACGCGCACTTTGACTAAAATAACTGTAGTTAAAATGTTTTCTTTTGAAAACTTTTGGCCATTATAGCAAAAAGGCGACAACAAATCCCCTTTAAATACCGGGTGCGTTAAGAAACGTTATGAACCGACACATTAAACACACATAAAGTGTACATACATCAAATAATAAATATATTACGATACAATACGAAACGAAAGAGCACATCACAATCACATACAAAGATTCGTACACACACACACACACACAGAGCACACACTCATAAAATGTGGCACAACTAAGGAATTGGGCCCAAGATTTCTGTTCTATTTAAACCGAATATTGCACTGCATACATAAATAATTATGTGAGACACGTAAAATAAAACGACATATACATGTTACGCGATGGAGTTGAGCTATGTGACGCAGAATAAAATGTTGAACTTAAATTACAACAGCAAAATCTATTATAAAATATGAAATTACTTTGACAATGTTTATAGTGTTCATGATATAACCTCAAAAATGGTAAGCTGTCTTGTGTGCACTGTACACTTGTACACTGTACAGTGTAAACTGGTGAACGCTTGGGCCTCCGCCATATATGTGCAGCCACGCACTTCACATAGCAACTATTGTCGTTGATGATGGTGGATGGTGTAACGGCATCGAAGAGAAAGGGTGATGTTTCCATGATTTTTTTTTGTTGTAGTCGCAAAAATGTTCCCCGAATCACTTTTACCATTCAGCTGGGGCAATTTGCACCTTGCATTGCAAACCAACCAAAATGGATTCGTACACAAGAAGCCAATAAAAACAAAAGCGACTCCATTCGAGGAAGTTCAACGTGATTTTCACTTTGGTATTGGGAATACGCGACGCGCTCTATGTCTTTTCATGGCTCAACGAACGAAAGTAAAGCATTCAATGGGCTCTCTCTGTCTCTCATTCTCTTGTTTCACTCACATTCCTTTTTCGCTATCGTTTGCTCTCTCGACGCTCTATGACGAGCACAAGAAATACACATAAATATATAATAATAAATTACAATGAGACCACATTATGTGAAAAGTTAAACTGCTTTTAGTTTATAAAATAGGCCACCAGAGAAATTACACGGGAATTTTCGATGTGTTTTTGTGTGTGTGCTCAGTACTTGTATGGTAATGGTGCGCTACTCGCACCGTTGCTATGAACATGTGCAATGATGCACAACGGTAAAAAATTGGCGTGACACATTCCGAAAATAGGCGAATATCATGACGTGCCATCTCTTTCATTTCTTCTGATTCTTTCTCTATCTCTCTCTGGCTTTAGGTCTGCTTTCCATGTATATCTTCTAGTGAAACATTGGAATCAACCGAAACTTCATGCTTCATTTTACATTAGGCCCAATAGTTGTCGTGGATTCGCCTCACCGATTCGATTGAATATGAAGCCATAATATGACGCATTTCATAGGCTCATATTTGCGTGTGTATGCTCACATATGAGCAAATGTTTACAATGTTTGTCCTGCGTCGAAAACAATTTATAATATCGCAATGCTGCAGCGTACGGTGTTCTACGTTGGATGTGTGTGTGTGTGTGTGTGTGTGCTTGGGCTCGGAGCGCAACCAAACTAAACCAAACCGAACAGCTATAACAGCTCAGCTTTGTCTCATAATCATAATATATTTTACATTTTGCGATGGTTTCGAACATAAATAAAAACGACAATGCCTGTTGTGGTGCGGCGTCTTCTAATTAGACCGTGTGACACGTTCCAAAGTGGTGAGTAGTATTTTAATGATATTGTACGGTGTGTTCTAGTTAATTAGAAACCGTGTTGTTGCCTCAATTTTGCATCAGACAGATAAGGCTCTAAACGGCGAACAGCTTAACAGCCATTTCCATTTTCACACTCAAATATTGTACACGCATGACGATGCGACCGTTTCACGTGACTGCCTTTTAATATCATTGAAAGGCCTAGTTGTGCCCAGCCGCACATCACCACCACCATAAACAGCAACAGCAACAGCAATCTGACAACCAACCAGACTTAAAATGATATACGCCGAATGTAAGCAGAAGTACAAGCACAAGACCAAAAGCATTGGCAAACGCAAAAGCTTTCAATTTTACACATACGCCACACAATCATATCCACATATTCATTATTTGTGTTTGTGTTTGCATTTGAGATTGTTGGATTCGTAAACGCATAAAGGATAAAGTAGAAAGAGCTAAACGCAACAATGCATCAGTACAAATAATTTGGATCATGGAAGCTCATCGACAAAAGCCAAATCTTTGGTCGGACCATCATTTCTATCATTGTCACTTTCGAAAGGGAGATAGAGATAGAGACAGAGACACAAACAGATAATAGCATAAGTGAACGGTATCATAGATGTAGGAATCGGGATCATGGAAAAGCAGCAACTGATTTATGCGAAAGAAAAACAAATAAACAGCCACTATGCGAGAGAAAGCGAGTGAGCCCACACACACACACACACATACACACTCACTGGCATCTCTCATAGCTAAGTTTACACATAAACACTATAAGCACGTATGCAAATAAATGACACATTTGGCACGAGGCGAACAAGTGAGCAAGCGCACGCACACAATTTTCATTACACACTAAAAGGCGGCTAAAAGAAAAAAAGAAATAGATTAGCTGATAATGATGCTGAGCTCATGTAATTTGGTCCCCATGATATAATACGGGTTTGTTACGAACGCGCGCGCCAATGTACAAATACTTTTCTATGGTTCTTTTGCTAATAAGCAGATAAATGTAACACTTTCAACTTTCGTCATGGATCCAAATCAGTCATTTTCAAAAAGCGCATTTTATTCGAGAGTGCGCGCCCAAGAGTTTTGTGCAAAAACAAAGTTCAAACACCACTGTAGAGTGATACTCATGCGAAAGGCAAACTTTTTAACGAGAAAATGCGGCAATAGCATGACACGTCTAAACGAAAATTCAAATCGCTCAATTACGGAAAATTAAGTTTGAGGTGCCGATTAATTACATCCAATAAGGGTAAGTGACGCACACAAAATATGCTGTTGTTTTTGTCTTGTGGCCTTTTTCGTTTTTGCCTCTATGTGTTAAAACACATCAACAAGAAGTTGAAGAAAGAAACAACAGCAAAACGGAAAAGAGACAGTGACGTAGACAGGAGCGGTAAGCGGTGGCAGAGCGAGGGAGAAAGAAAATGAAAGTCTCATTGAAACTCATAAAATCCCTTTTAATAGCAAAATATGAGCCATTAATTCCATATCGCATAGCTATGAAGTGGCGCATTGATTGTTCTGCCTGCAGAAAAGTTATTGCCGTTTCATTCAATGCACGGTCCTTGTATGCCGTTTTCCTCTTGTGTGTGTGTGTTTGGTTTTTTTTCCACACCGCTCATATTCTTTTCTCTCATCGGCTGCACAAATTTGATGAATAGTCAAAGAACATGAGCATATACACATTTATTCACGTGCTCAATGCGCTTAACGGTTGAAAATGTGCAGCCGAAAGACCAAAGACAAACGCATACTCGAAAATGGTTGTAACTGTGTGTTCAGGTGGTGGGGGGTGAAGAGAAGAAGCAGTGTCATTGTTGCCATAAGAAATGACATCAATTAGTTATGTATGTGCCCCATGCACTCGATAAGAGATTAACAATCTAAGCACTTTGCAATGTTACTTGCGAAAATATCCGATTTCGAAAATAGCATTTGCTTCACGTGAATACATGCGGCTGAAACACCCAGAGAATTTGTAATCTGGTCTATATTTTTTCACTCATTCTCGTTGCCACTCCATTTCGACTGGCATACGATTTTTCGTGTCGACTTTTCTTTTTTTTCTTCTCTTCGTTGGTGTACGAATGTGTTTTTGTGTTTTGAAATTGATAAGCTGCACTTGACTTTAGGGCATTAAATCTCTGCAATGACGGCGTGCGTGCATGTGCGAACACAGCAAACGGATTTTGATTCCATTGAACAATTTACTTTTTATTCAGA